>JAOTQW010000016.1:2356410-2366985 GCA_026260075.1 Sisor rabdophorus
ACACACACACACACACACACACACACACACACACACACACACACACACACAATAATGTATATCAAACAAGCAAGAGTGAGTAAAAATGGGGAGGATGTGTGTGTATGTTATTTCTTTCTAATCTTTCTACCCACAGACCACACACACACACACACACATACCAGATTCACAATCATCCATCATATTATACAACACGATGAAGGGATGTTCCTCTCTTGAAATCATTCTGTCTCACACACACAACCAATAAACAAATCATCAGACAAATGAGCACTCAGACAAAGGATTTCCTGAACTCTTTATTTGATTTCAGGTTGAGGATCCAGTGATGACAAGTTGCTCTGGTTTTATCTTCCTTGCCCGGTTACATCACTCGCTGAGAAACAAAGCCCTCTTGCATTCCTGCTAACCACACATCAGGGTAAAATACGCTCTTAAACGATACTAATAGCTGTCTGCATGCCCGGGATGCTCTCTCGGTCATGGGAGAGAGAATCTGTGGAAGCAGAAAACTTTTCAGAACATAACATCTTTCAGCAAGTCGCTATAAAACAGCGAACAAAGAGCTAGCAAGAAGGTGTGACCTCTGGAGGAAGGAACAAAAAAAAACCCTATAAAAAAACAGGAGCACAGTAGCAAAGATCTCCAGTAGTCGCATGATTCAAGCCTAGAAAAGTACATTCTTTTCACAGTTTTTCGTGTTATAGAAATAAATATATTCATACAACACACCAATGTATCACACGAACACGAAAAAAAATAAACATACTCGGCCGCTTACGAGTTATTGACATTGCTGAAAAGACAGCACTGTCAATCAATATGCGATCAAGGGTCAAAAATAAAATGAAGATAAATAGGCAATTTTGCTTACAAACATGTTTACTGGGTACTCCAACTTCAATTTAGTTTCCTGTAGTCAGACCTTCTGCTGTCAGTCCACACGACAAAAAATTTGAGTCTAAATACACAGTAGCCATGCTTTGGAGCAGGGGTGCAACCTGGGAAATTGAACCTTGGCCTGCCAAAGAGGACGGATACCTGACGGGTAAAGCAACCAGTGACATTCTGTGTTGTTGCCAAGTCTTTCTGGTATTAGTCCAACACCTTAACCACTAGGCCACCACTAGGCCACCACTTCCTGACGCACGTCTCCTGGTAATCCTGTACACTTTAACTACTCAGAGGACGACTTCGGAACTCCAGCTAAATGCGTCACATGCATCAGAGCTCCAAGCAGCAGTCCACGGATGTGACATCTGAGACTGAAACTCTAATTCGACAGTCTTTACTTTTATTTAATAGTCACACCACTACTGAAGCCATTATGTCAGCTGTTTCAAATTTTTATTTTCCTAAAAGAAACATCAACTTGCCACCACCAGAGACATGACTCAGGATCTCAGGCTGGTGCATTATAAATGTAACAAGCATCCCATGTCAGAATAGTCAGAAGCTTCAGCTCAATGTCCATTACTACCTGCACACCATCACACCGTCTCTAGTCCCTATAAAGAAACAGGAACACGCACACATGTCCTTGTTTAGCAAGGTTCCATAATGATACTCAGCCTGGACAAAGAGAAGCATAAAAACATTTACCTGAGCTTTATACAATCTGTTCAGAGGATTAGCTGGTGATTAACAGACACAAATCAATGTCTGTATCTGTAAAAAAATGCAATGAAGCATTTGTCCCCTGATACCTTTTAATCCATTTAATAAAAGAATATAAAGAGAAGACCTTTCCAATATATAGAGAAGATGTGCGCTGGGATAGGCTCCAGCAGGCCCCTGTGACCCCGAGTTTTGGTATAAACGGGTATAGAGGAGGAATGAATGAATGAATATATGGAGAAATTTAAGCAGGTAAATATGTGCGTGTAGAAGCATATATTAGAAAACAAATGCAACATAAATATAAATTTGTTTGAAATACTTATCTTCCTTTTGTAGTAAACATATTCCAAAACTAGCTTAACTCTTATTTTGTCTTTCTGTAGAATGTGCACCCTTTTGTTTCTCTTATTGAACTGTTGATTGAAACCCAAATTGTGTGATCATTTTGTCGCATGTTTTATTAGGAATTGCTTATAGGGCTGTGTAAAAATAACGATACAGCAAACAATCGCAATAGTTTAACCGGAGCACATCAGTACTTCAACCTCTATCGAGACATAGTTAAACCCTGTTTTAAACTGATTTGCGCTTAAGTAAACACTGAACTAAAACCTTCAGTGCATGTCAAACGACCTCCTTCTCTGCTCCTGTAGTTGTAGCTGATATATATATACGGCCATTATCTCAGAATCAAACAGGGTGAAAAAATTAAGAGAGTCTTTGTATTTGCTTTATATTTTTTAGCCATTTATTTAAATAGTAATGCAATCTAGGGCAATATTTATTATATTGCAATATAGTAAGATATCGTGATCAGTGTATCTTATCGTGAGGCCCTTGGTAATACACGGCCGTACTGTTACACATTTACAGCATTATCTCTTTTATAGAACTGAACAATTGGCGTAAAGGGCTTTACTCGGGGCCCAGCAGTGGCAGCTTGGTGGTGCTGGGAATTAAACCCATATCTTTTAAATTAGCAGTCCAACTAACATTACACATGTTTGTTGCAGACAACTGTCAAATTAACATAAACCCGTTATTTTTTTGCGAGTTAGCACGATCTTCCCACGCTTGCGTAGCTTTATTCCAGGTACTCTGGTTTCCTCTCACAGTCCAAAAAACATGTACATTAGATTAATTGGTGATTGCCCATAGGAGTGAGTGTAAGTGTGTTTGTTTTTTTGTCCATGTGTGGCCCTGCAATTGGACTGGCAACCTGGCCAGGGTGTACAACTGCCCCTTCCCCTATGTGCACTCGGATAGGCACCAGCAGACCTATGTGACCCCGAATTAGGGAATAAGTGGGTATAGAAAATAAATAAAAGAATAGACAACTACTACTACTACTACTAATAATAATAATAATTATAGATGGCCAGCGCTGTGGTGTAGTGGGTTAAGACGGTGGCACCCACATGCTCGGCTCCTTTCCCGTCCCAACTATCATTCAATCACATGTATTAAAAATAATAATAATATTAAATAAAATGTGCAAACACAATGTGTTATTTACAAAGATATCATTAGCATTAGCATTTCTGTGCAACGAACAGGTTTGTTTATTGGTATAGAAGGAGAGGAAATAACAGACCAGCTTCCTAAAACCCTTCCAAGTGGGCGAGTTAATTCTGAACCTCAACTCGTTGAAAGGCGCAATGCTGTGTGTTTTTTTTAAACAGCTTAAATATAATGAGGAAAGACTCAAGAGTGAAACAAACATCCTGTGCAGATTTCATTCTGGGTAAAGAGACAAACATCTTGTCCAAAACGAGGGGCACAAACACACACACATACGGTAATGAAGATATTTATTTGACATTCACCACATGGCCACTGATAGTAACCATCATTAAAAAGAGGCCATTTTGTTTACGATTCTGCACCAAATTTAAACTATTAGCAAAAAAAGTGTGTGATTACAGAGCTGGAGATGTGTGAAGTTGAAGAACATCATGCATACTTGAATGTGATATTAATCACCCCTTTGCTGTGTAAGTTTGTATAAACACACTAATCCAGTGCACACTGCTAAAGCATAGAGAGTAAACAGACCCTGCTGATGTGTTTACTCAAACTGGGGAAGCGATTGCACAGACGACACTTGATGAAGACCCACACACACACACACACACAAAAACCTGAATAAACTCGCTGTTTACAAAAAGACATGAGGAGTTCCGTCCCATATTGCTCTGAACCTGTGAATGTGAATATAAAGCTCTGTTCAACTACCTTTCGGACTGGTACCAGCACATCCACATAAGTGGTGTCTTTTTCAAAATGTTGCCAGAAAATTGGACACACAGTTGTCTAGAATGTCAATGTCTTTGTTTCCTGAACTGGAACTACAGGAGTTTAACTTAACAGGACAAATACAATACAATACAATAGGTACTTGCAAGTGTGTAGTTGAAGTGTGTTACTTAAAGTGGACTTTTTATAAGGTGGTGTGACATTTAAAATTATTGAATAACAGTATTTTGTACCGAAATTGAATATTAGCATTAGCATTTTTTGTCTGAGGGATGATGGTGTCCATGACCTAGCAGTGACTTATCGATCATGACGTAGCAGTGACTTATCAGCTTAAGTGTGCACTTTCAAAATTGAAACACTTTGTGGAAGCCCTCATGGCATAGTATGGGTATTGGGACAGAGGCATGGTATGTTCTAGAACTCAAGAGAACTCCGGGAATCTGACTTAACATCAATGAACACCTCTTTGGATGTACTGGAACACAGACTGCACCCCAGATCTCTTCATCTTCATCAAATAGTCACATGACGCAATCCAGAGGAATCCCTCTGTGTAATGGCATGATCAGATGGTAAATTGACAGATTGTAAAATAATAGTGATTGTTTCATCAGCGGGCGGGACGAGACAAGATGCAAGCTGACAGCGGAACCACAACTGCACTGTAAGCCCAAATAAAAAGATTTGTAGGTCTTGGTGTTAGTTTGCTGAGAGAGCTATAAAGCCTTCCAGACACAAGAGGAGAAAAAATAAAACTTTATACGGGTTAAGTGTTTGGGGGAATAAAACACCAGCAATTGGCCACCCAAGACATTCAATGTAGGTGGTGAATTATGGGCACTGGTTTGCAGTTGCTCGCTGTTTGTTGAGCTACAAAATGATCTTGTTTACTCAGAGGAAACAGAAGAAATCGGCGATGAAGGAGATGCAGTTGGCTAACAACGAGTTACGATAAGCTACAGATTACAAATGCTATCGCTCTTTTTCCTCTGATATGGTCTAATTATCCTTATCGACATCAAGGCGATACGAGCGCTTGCCCGAGCCAAAACACACACAGACACACAGAAAACAACCAATTCTACAAGCTTGGACTTCAACAAGCCACATAATAGTAATGAGCGATGTTGAGTCGTTTCGTCGTACAATTAATTTCCTTTTCCTGCACATCTGACTGTGGCTGGCTTGGATGTTGCTCTGGAGGTAGGCCAGCCGAACAGAAACCTTTTATAAAGACGCTTTGATGTTATACACTGACGGTTTGGTTCATTAGTCACAGTTTGGGAGGAAAAGTCGACTATTTTTTTTTGGCCTACCAGTAGTAAATCAGTCAGGCGTGTGATGCTTCACAAGTCGTCCTGATAACATCTGAAGTGCTGGCACAGGAACGTTCCCGCTATCTAATCTGTGATACTTCTGAACAAACAAGAAAATAAATACAGCCTAGGAAGACACATGCGTGTATCAGACCTTATCCTGAAATAAGCCGATTACCCCAGACGTCTCGCTGTTTCTCGGCTGAATGCAAACTCCAGCTTCTTTCTATATCTGAAGCGTGAGTGAAAGAGACGCCAGGGATGAACGTCCAGCTGTTCAGACTGACAATAGAAGCTTGATTATAGCCCGGACTCGATATGGCAACCTGCAGCACTTTCCCCTGAGGAGCATCTGCACAGAGCCGCAGCGGTCCAGAGGGGCATTCATTTCTGCACTAAACCCGAATCCCTGGTGAACTCTAGAGCTACAGGGGGACCAAGGTGAAAATGAAAAGCGTCATCAAATCTCTATGTATATCTATCATTTTTACAAACAAGAGAAAAACACCTACACCCAAGGAACTTTTTAGGTCCTTTAACTGGAAACATTACACCACCTCCTCCAGGTGCTCCTTCAGGTTCTTTAGTTTCTTCCTATTTAACAAAAAACTTTTAAATTATAAATGTGTATGTGCGAGTGTGGTGCTCTGTTATTGACAACGTGTCCCGTTTGAGACAAATTTCTGCTTGACACCATCTTTTTTTTTGAGGAAAAATGCTAATTATCCATCATGACCCAAACCAGGATACAGATCTGACTGAAGATGAAATAAGTGTACCTCTAAAAACATAGATGTCAATCAAAAATGTAACTCATTTAAGGTACTTTATTTATATTATTATATTACACATTTACTTTGAGATATATATGTATAGGTAGTGGTAGAATGCATAAAAAATCTCAGATTGGTAACCGATGGTGTTACTTCCTTGTTGTCATCTCAGATGCACAATTTTTTTGGGTCTTTACACTAAGATTTTCCTGAGGTATAGTTTAGACTTGTTTTTAAAATTTTCCTGAGGTAGTTTGGACATTTTCCCGGGTCATTTTCTTAGGGTAGTGTGGGCTTGTTTTGACATTTTTCTCAGGTAGTTTGGACATGTTTTCAAATGTTCTTCAGGTAGTTTGGACATTGTCCCGGGTCATTTTCTTAAGGTAGTGTGGGCTTGTTTTGAGGTAGTTTGGACATGTTCAGACTTTTAATGAGGTGTAGTTAGGACTTGTTTTTACATTTTTCTGAGTTAATTGGGACTCGTCTTGACATTTTCCTGAGATAGTGTGAACTTGATTTGACTTGTTTTCACATTTCTCAAGGTAGGTCGGACTCATTTCGACGTTTGTCTGAAGTAGTTTGAACTGGTTTTTCCTGAGGTTATCTAATTATTTCATCAGGCTCAGTGCTCCTACCGGTTAACAGCTTGACGATCGCCGTAGGCTAATGGTAGTTAAGTGTCTTCTGACACTGCCAGATGATAAATCTTTTAATGCTGCCACTAGTTCATTGATGGGAAAACCTGATTGCAGCAGTTGGATACATGTCGTTGTTTACATGTCATAAACGTTGAACATGTCAAACTAGGCAACAATATTCAAGTGTAGGATAACAGAAATCTTTTAAAATATCACATCGTGCTTTAGACAGTCATTCTGGTATGTTAGCTTCCCCTGATTTTCTTTTGCCTGGGCCTCATTTATAGGGTGTAAGCAAAGTCTGGTGGGTCTGGCGCTTGTTTTTCACACGTCCCAGAAACCTTTGCTGCATCAACATCATGTCATACACATGTTCGGTTAAAATGAGGAAAATGACGACAGGCGTGAATGAAAGTATGGACAGTATGGCAGAGGCTGCTGTGCTTTCAACAAAACAATAATGATTTGGCCTGACATTTATAACACAGCCACCATGATGACGGCGCACCGGGGAATTTGTCGCTTTCTGTGCAGCCCGTGTGGATTAGCTTGTGTCTGCAGGCTATGAGTTATTTCTAGTTATTTTGGGCAGCCCGTGTTGCCCAATCTTCCATACACATGCACAACTTTACCTAAGTGAGACCTGTACACAGCACTTCGCTGTGGGATCTATAATTCAGGTGGTGGTGCAAAATAAGGACATTCCTTACGTTCGTGTGTGTGAGAGTAAGAAAAAGAGAGAAAGTGTGTCCTTGGCTACATCCCAAAGCAGATGTCTCTCTCTCTCTTCATCATTTCGCATATACCCTTATAGGGCTCTTTTGGGGAAATAATATCACTGCCTATAAAATGTGTAATTTTTCTTCTGCACAAAGCCGGGGTATGTTTGCACATGATTTAGGGCAACAGATCCTTTTCTACAGCCCGAAAGAAGCTGGTTCTCATTTGGAGTTTATAAAATATATATAGAAGGTCTTTTTAGTGAGAAAGAGAATTTATTAAGCACATAACGAGCCTTTGAAATCCCCCCTTCATCCTTTCTCTGATTATTATTCTTTTGTTCTGTTCAAGGTCTGGGTAATGAAACGCAAATGGCCGGCTGTGCGGGAAAAAAAGAAAGCATCGTAGAAAGCAGAGTCCTGGGGCTGGAGAGTAGACTGAAGGCAACTCTGGGAAACTATGTGTGTACGTGCAGCAGGAAGAGGTCTAGCAGGCCGAAAGGGAGCGCGTGGACCGCAACAGGGGGCCGGCACATGCCTTGTGTGTGTGTGTGTGTGTGTGTGTGTGTGATGGGGAAATCAAAGTTGGGAATCCTCTTCCAGTGTTCTCCCTTTGGCGCCCTACAAGCAAACAACAACAACCACATGGAACCCGAGGGGTGCTTTCATATCCAAGACAAACAATCAGCATTAAAGAAGTGGGAGTATTGATAAATAATACGATTCACTACACACTCACACACACTCTCACACACAAACACACATAAATTACAGCAGGACCCCACAAGCAGAAGCGTGATGACATTCTATCAGACGCTTTTGTAAACACGATGGAATGCCGCTCTGACAGATAAATCATCTGTGACATGATATGTATTCATTACAGAAAAACAAAGATGGTGCCATTATGACTCTACCGCTAACATCACCACCGTCAACATCATTATTCTATTCACCAGTGCCACCATCATCATCCTCATCCTCATCAGTCCCCAGGGTCCTCACTGTTGTATAAGAGCAAAAAGCTCTTTTTCTCTTTAAACCACAGTCTCTCTCTCTCTCACACTATTTTTGTCTTTAATTTTTCTTATTTTAATCTCAAACTATGTTCTGAATTGTGCTGAAAGTGCTGATGACGACAGGACCAAAACAAGGAGGACATAGTGAAGCAGAAAGTGTGACATAAAACACGTTGAGCAAGGACTGAATGATGGAGAGTGAATGATGGAGAGTGAACATGCCCCTAAAAGCTTGGTCTGTCACGTCCGATTACGCTCCGGGGCTGTGAGAGTGGGATTTAGGCTGTTTTTGTGTGCAAGAGACAGATGGACTGAGAGCCAGGGGAGATAGCCAAGTGAAAGAGACACAGTAAAAGAAGCAGCCAAGGACAGACTAGATCACACTTTATCCAAGATAAAGACTTGGTAAACGGCAAACTGAATAAAGAATAAGGTAATGAGAATATATATATATATATATAAAGAGAAAAAGAGAGAGAATAAATGTTAGGAATGTTAATAGAGTAATGCAGATATTTTTAGCCAAAAATCAAGAGGTGGAGTTTAGAAAAAAAAGAAAAGAAAGCTACATCTAAAACATAAGGATGACAAAAAATAAGCCCATGCTCAAGCTGTATGAGTAAAAAAAGGAAAAAAGAACAAAAAGACAGGCAAAGGCATAAAGAGAGAGAGAAAGAGAGAGAGAGATAATAAAAGTGAAAAAAGAGTCAAACAGAGAGAGAGAGAGAGAGAGAGAGAATAAAAGTGAGAAAAGAGACAGACACAGACACAGACAGACAGAGAGAGAGAGAGAGAGAAAGAGATAAAAAGGTGGGAAAAGGAAGAAAGACAGAAAGGAAGAAACATTTATTCATTCATCTTCTTTACCCGCTTATTCCCGAACCCGAGGTCACGGTGGTCTGCTGGAGCCTCTCCCAGCGCACATATTGAAAATAATTTATTATGAAAATAAAACCGAGCAGGACTGACAATAAATAACAGACCTATAACAGAGAGAGAAACAGCTACGGACAAAAAGACAAATGAAACCAGAATCCACCTGGGAGCCTCCGATTAATGAAACTATCATCCTATTCTGACCAATCAGAACCAAGAATGTTCAATATTAAGCAACGGCTATATAACCGTATCAGTTCCTCCTCAATTACACAGACTCTGAGCGACACCCAGTCATCTACGTAATAAAAGACGTGTTTTAGGTCGTGTTACCAGCGGTCGAACACGGAAACCGGATGAATGAGGTGTTATGCCTGGCGCCAGAAGTGGCGCTGATGAAAGCAGGTGTTTTTTCGCAAGCTTACGGGATTTCACCCGCCGCCTCTGCCGTTCCGGGACGTTCCGGGCAGGCACGTCTTGAAGGCCAGGCCTCACACATACAACAAGTCCATCTAGCGCACAACAGCAAACACAGGGGCTGCTGAGTTTCCTCCTCTGCTGCTGGACATGTGCCAAAACACACATTACACACAACCCTGCTAACAAAACATTGAAGCTCTACCTCGGCCAGGGTTTTTCCACAGCGCTCATGTTTTTCTCCTCCAGCCTGCAGAACGACAGCAGATTAAAGGGATAAACGTGATTTATGTGGGACAGTAAGAAAGGAGATCCGTCTGTTATATGCTTCATCATGGAAGTAAAAAGGAGATTTTAGGGTTGTAAGATCAAAAATAACACACAGCTGCGACATCATGGGTATTTAAAGGCTCACGTTCAACTAAATCACAGTCAGAGAAAATATGCGAGTTACGATGCAGGTGATGTTATATTGAAAATATATATTTTTCCTTTAAAAAAATTAAAGGACGTCATAGACAAAAACCCGTTTTATTTCTTTCACGCTCATTTTCCAGAACACCAATTAAAATAACAATGCTAATTGGAAGATCATATGTTCCATCCCAAGCTATTATTGGGGAAGGGGTGGCCTAATGGTTAAAGTGTTGGACTGATATCAGAAAGACCAGGGTTCGATTTCCAGCACCACCAAGCCACTGTGGGCTCTTAGACAAGGCCCTGGATAAGGGCGCCTGCCAAATGCTGTAAATGTAAATGCAAGAGTAAATCATTGCCAGGACCTGAGCAAAGACTTAGAATTAAGGGTGAACAGGTTTTGGGCCTGGATGATTATTCATGGGGCGGTGCGGTGGCGAAGTCGTTAGCACCGTCGCCTCACAACAAGAAGGTGCTGGGTTCGAATCCCGGGCTCGGGGTCTTTTTGTGCGGAGTTTGCA
>JAOTQW010000016.1:2416877-2431747 GCA_026260075.1 Sisor rabdophorus
ATTCGCTGTGGCGACCCCTAAATGGGAGCAGCCGAAAGGAGAAGAAGAAGATATGTAGATAAAATTCTTGTTACTACCGAGATAGCCATGTCAGTGTTAATATATGCTAAATAAATTAAAAAAAATACCACCATTGAGATGATTCCATGGTGCTATCGTGGGATTATTGTTATAGTAAGGACTGATGATAGCCAGAAAAACAAGAGAAAAAGTTGCAACATGGCTGTGTGTTTTGATTGTGGAAGTATTTTTTTTGTTTAACTGTACATACTGTGCCATCAGCATATTTTAACTTTCCCTGCCTTGAGCAATGGTTTACAGCGTCTCCTCCCTTACTGCCGATTACTGAGACACTGCATTGAGATGCTTTTCTTGAGTCAGAATAAATAATAAGTTGAGTGACCTAAAGAGAAAATAATTTACACCCACTCTTCTCACTGTCCGTTTCTATTATATAATATGTTTTTTTAACAATAAATTTTCTGTATGTCACTTATTTTAAATGCTGTTCCATTGGGAGTGTATTTGAGAGGCTGAGCTTTTCAGCTTTATTCGAGATTTCATTTATTTATTTATTTTTTCATAACGTAGGATATTTTTTAATGCATGGGATTTCTGCTTCTAGAAACCAGCAGAACATGACAGATAACTGTTAAATTTCCAGCCAAGCTCAGCTGTGCTGCTTTAGCTGAGAACCGTAGTGGAGCTCTAGCATGTCCATCCAAGGCCAAGTTGAAAAATGCTGTATTTTGGCAGGGGGAGGCCAGAGCCACTATTTGTCTCCATAGCCTTCAGAGTTAAACAATGCACCGTCCCACCTGCTTCAGCCGTTCAGTCTGCTGCTCACATGGGCTCTAACAGGACTACCCACTGGCAGGAGGCAATTAGAGCGAGGGGAAGACCCATAAATCTCCATAAACTTCACCCAGCTGCCATTCCTCCCTGCTGAACTAAGGCACAGCGGCTCGTTCCACTTATATCAAACAAGACTACAGAGAGAATTTCCCTTTAATCACAGTTTCAGATTGCTGAAGATGGATGAGAGTTTAAGTGTAAAGGTGTGCTAATCATGAGAGAAAAGAGAAAAGACCAAATAAAAGGTAGAAGAAACAGAAAAATCCTCCAGGGTACGTAAAGGAAACAAAGCCTTGAAAGCTGAACTGAGAAAGTGATAGCACGGTGGTTTTGTTTTGGACTGCTGATTAGAAAATTGGGGTTCAAATCCCAGCACCGCCAAGTTACCACTTCTGGCCAACTGATTAATATATATACTGATGTATTTAGGTGGCACAGAGGTGTAGTGGTTAGCACATTTACTTCACAGCAAGAAGGTCGTTGGTTCGATTCTTGGGTCTTTCTGTGCAGAGTTTTCCCTGTGCTTGCGTGGGTTTTCTCCGGGTACTCTGGTTTCCTCTTACGGTCCAAAAACATGTACAATAGATTGATTGGGAATTCTAAATTTCCCATAGGAGTGAATGTGAGTGCGTGTGGTTGTTTGTCTACATGTCCCTGTGCGATGGACTGACCCCCCGTCCAGGGTGTACCCCAGCCTCTTGCCCTATTTGTGCTGGGATAGGCTCCAGCAGACTCTTGTGACCTCGAGCTAGGGAATAAGTGGGTTACAAGATGAATGAATGATGCATTTATCACTAATAATGTAATTAGCACTAAATTGTAGTTTAGTAGAGTTTGCCCTGTAATCAATGATAAATGATGATATTGATATTATATTATTGTTGTGTGTATGTGATTTAATCTAACTCTCATTAGTGATATTAAAGCTCATGGGTGGATTTTGTTTTCCCACACAGAGAAAAGGATGTGCACCATGTATATCCTTCCTGCCTAGGAAAAAAAACTGCTTCCCCTTTTTTTATCAGACACATAAGGAAGCACAAAGTATTGCTGTGCTGTGTATGGTATTTTGCCATACACAGCAGAACGGTGGGCTGAGAATTCTGCCCGAATAAGCAGTATGAGCCACGTGCTGACTGTCATAACTTCCACTAATCTGCCATTTATTAAGCAACGTTGGGGGAAAAAATCATGACACCCACGCATTCGACACCCATCACGACTTAAACAAAAAAGCACACACCCACAAGCACATGCCAGAAGTGTCATATTCAGCGTCTGAAATGTAACACATGCCTTCCTTTTCCTCCATTGACTAGCAGCAGTGCTGAAGGCTGAAAGTCTCGGGTTCTTCTTGCTCTTCTATTTTTTTCTTCCATGAGCTTGTTTATGGAGAAAGAAAACACTTTCTACTCACCTCTTGACTAATCTCCATTTAAACTTATAGATATTTTCCCTTCAACCAGCTATCATTTAAACCATCTTCACACACTCCCACGACCTAGGTTTGATTCTGGCTCAAGCCCCCTTACAGTCCTACCCCTGTCTCTTTCCCCTGCTTCATCTCTACAAAATTGCGTAACCCCAAAAAACTTGAACCAACAGTGAAAGTGAGAGGGGAAGTTAATAAAGACAGACTCTTGTTTGTAGCACCTCTCATCAAAGTTTAATGACTGAGTAATTGGTTTGTAGATGTAACAGTTACTTTGCCATCAATAATGACCAGGCAAGCCAGCTACGATTACCTGGCTGGATGTGAAGCAGGAATAAGAGGTCTGAGTGTTATAGTGTTACAACTCACTGCATCAGCTCTGTTATGTTGAACAAATATTTATGCAGTGTGGGGTTACTGAAACAACGTGATGAGGACAAACAAGAATAGGCAAGGTGATTGAGAAGTTACAGACACATGTTCAACATAGCTAACAAAGCAGTTGGGAAGAGATTGACTTAACGTCCACCAACTCAAATCTACCCGGCATTGTGGTGTAGTGGTTTAAGGCACCGAAACCCACATATGTGGTTGCAATTCCACGATCCGGGTTCTGGCTCCCTACAGACTCACCCCCTGCTTCATCTTTGTCTCTCCTATCACTAAGGCAAAATGGCTCCAAAATACCTTTAAAAAAAAGTTTCATTTACAATTAGTGGTTAGCACTGTTGCCTCACAGCAAGAAGGCCCTGGTCCAACTCCCGGCCAGGAGTCTTTCTTTTTGGATACGGGCTTCTGCCCAACAATGTAAAATGTCATTCTGTGATAAGGGCCGGTAAGAGACAATTGTACCACTAAAATTTAGTAGGCAAGCGGTTAGTTTTCTGGTTAAAGTGTTGAGCTACTGTTTGAAAGTAAGTTTAAAATCCCAGGATCACCACACTACCACTCGGGTGCATTGATCTAGACTCTTAACTGCCAACTTTCTTTAAATGTTGATGTCAAGTTTTCTTCGGTTCCTATTATTTTGTCATCTTACAAAGGACAGTAAAGGTTGAAGTAACTGTTCTGGCAATAAGACAGAGTTCCCTGTTTGCCTTCAAAGCAACTAGTTTCAAGAGAAAAAAGCAGACATCAACTTTCTCAACCGCAAGACAGCTTTCAACAGAATACATAATTTCCTATTCAAGGACACTCTAGCACTCTCTCTCACCTCAAGATTTTTCTCCAAACACCCTGTAACAGACGTGCAGAAACTGACTAAAGCTTAAAGTGTATAAATCTTTCTTTGCAACCTGTTTGCAGTGAAATTCCAACCCTGTGAGTTTCCGGAAAGTTTTAGAGTCAAGTACATTTCATCCATTTCATTGTGCAGTTAGACACATCAAAACATCAACCTGCATCAAGACTCTATATATCTGTTGGCTCACCCAGGAACACTTATGCTAAGTTAAAGAAGAAAAGCAAGAGCAGGCAGGAATCTTTCTCCGCATACCTCTGGAAAAGCGCTAGGGAGTACTATTGTCAACATGGATTAAAGAGGATAAAAGCTTAAGATGAAACAAACACAAGCTTATTGAGTTACTCTAACCAAAGAGAACTGCCCGCCACTGCATGTCAACATCCCATCTGCTTTCTCTGAAGCCCCTCCTCATGTCTCAGGAGAAACACAGCTGTGGGACCTCTCACTGAACTCTCATCTGGGGGGTTTACAGTTCCCACCCGAGAGAAAGGGAGAGAAAAAATATATCCAACACCCTTGTATGTAACTGTAGTCTAACATGGAACTAGGCTTTAAAGACAGGGATCGTTTCTCCACGGCAGCTGCAAGTGCAGTAAACAGATCCAGTTTGCAGCTCACCTGAGAGAGCTGTGGAGGAACTCTATAAGGCCATCTCAAATGTCTAGCTTTTCCATTGCCACTGTCACTGAGAGTGAGGTCACAATGACAATGATAAAGCAGAAAGAATGGGAAGCATAGGGATAAGGCAGAAAGAATGGGAAGCATTTTCAGAGCCTTGATATTAGAAATATTGCATTATTTGCTTGCCATTAGTGCGTTTTGCAAACACTGACTAAAAATGCTCACCAGTCATGCTTCTCCTGCATAAAAAAATAGCACCCAGTATATTGCGTCTCTGCCTGCTGTCTAATTGCTTCAGCAGGCTACTTAAAAACAAACCAAGAATATTTATGCAAGCTCTATTTCCAGACAATCTTTTTACCTTTACATTTATACCATTGGCAGATGCTTTTTATCCAAGGAACCCTGGATTTTCTCTCAAGTGTTACATGAACAAAAAACTACTGGAAAGAAAACAATTGTTTGAAAACAGAAACATCAAAAGTAAATATTAAGCACTAATTACTTGAAAAACATATGTTTCTGAAGACAACTATTACTAAGGCTGGTCTGTCATTGATTAATTAACTCGGGGGTCTACTGGAGCCTATTCCAGTGCACATTGGGCAAAAGGCAGGGGTACACCCTGAAAAAGTCACTAGTCTAACGCAGGGCCACACATAGACCAACAACCACACACACACACACACACGCACAGTCGCACACTTGCACACCTGTGGCCAATTAAGAGTCACAAATCAACCTATTGTACCTTCTTTTTGGACTGTGGAAGGAAACTCAGACTGTAGACCTACACAAGCTTGGGGAGAACATGCAAACTGCTGGGCCTCTAAGAAAGGCCCCTAACAATCAACTGCTCTGTATAGAGATGAATATACATAACTGCAGATCGGGGCATCTACCAAATAACAGAAATCCATGTAACTGCATAATTGGTTGGCAGTGATGTGTGAAAGCAACGCTGACATATCAAAATCTTCCATCCAACTTTACATGAGTAAATTTCCTCGTCTCTTAGATGGATCTGATCGATCTTTATAATGACTTTAGTCACCACATAAGGAAATCCTTTGCAACAAATCAGAAGGTTATTGGTCGTCCCATGGATACAGCTCTGTTTTGGGTCATTTTCATGAAGCTGTTTCTTGTCTACATTCAGAGATGAAAACTCAGTTGTAATTGCGAGTCCTGCATGTAAGTCTTAAATGTTCTATTTTCCAATTAAAAGACTCTTTACAAGACTGTGTATATTTTTTAATCTCTAGTTCAATTGAAGTTGACATGATTATACAGAACAATGATGACAAACCAGCAGACTAAGCAGAAATCCCGCATTCCTCTTTATTGAGAAAGCTTTAGGGAGCAATGACTAAACACTCCTAGAAAGAAAACAGGCTTAAAATAGAAGGCTGTTCTCCTTCAACAGAAATGTTATCTGATTTACTCGTTATGTGCATCAAGATTCAGCAACATCAAGTTCTTGCAATTGTTCTGGACCACATCTCTTGACTATGTAGCAAACCAGGATGTTGGTCTGGAAAACACAGTCTTTATTTTCCTTTATATATCTACCATAGAGTCTTATCATTACAGGGATACTTCTATTGTCATAACATGACAAGGATCCATTTGTCTTAATGTTAGTTGTTCAAGTGCTTGTTTTAGATGTTAGTCATGCAATTAGACTTATGCAACTTGCTTGGTTTCCCCCTGCACCTTTGCTTTCTTATGCCATCCTATCCTAAGTGACTTAAGTCAAGTAAAATGGATATATGTCTAAAAAAACTAAAGTTGTAATAAGGCAAAATGTTTTTCAGCATTAAAACAGCAAATTAGTATTGTAGAAATTAAAGCAAATGAATATTAGGCTGTATTTTTATATATAGTGGAAAAATGCCATTATTCCATAACATGCCTTATCAATAAAATTACACATTTCAGATCTACATTCAAAGAGTGATTTCATACTTAAATAAACTATTGCCTCAGAATATGTGGACTAAATTCAAGTGAAATATAATAGCCAACAATGACCTCTATCTCTTTCACACTTCATCAAAACATTTGAGGATGTCAGCCCAATTATTCTAACCACCAAAGAAACATCTAGCGTCAACCATCTGGTAGGTGTCCCTGTCTTTGCCTATCTGACTCTTTTAGTACGGGCCAGTCAAGAGGGCCACCATTATTACTATTGATCATAGGCAGTTAGGATCGATTTACTTCTCTGCAGTCCCCGGGTGATTCATGTCTATCACAGCCTGAGAGTTTTCCAGCACTGTGTCACATCTGGAGCCTCAGCGTCTGTGCACATGTGTATTTTGGGCTGTTTGGAGCTCTCGCTCAGCCTGGCGTCTTCTAGGTCATGCACCATTTGCTGTTTTTTTTTTGTTGAAAATGTCACAATGGCTGAAAATTGAAATCTGGAACCTGCAGCTCGTGCACTCTGCTGAAGTGATAAGTGTGCTTTTAATTTATAGCCCCGGCTCTGTGAAATGGAATAAATGGATGTGCTTATTCCTTGTCTATGCAAGCATTCTCATAGGCTTTCCTCCGGTAACCCACAGCCCTTATTGCTGGATGCTTTTTGCATCAACAAGGCTTTCCAGCTTTTTCACAGACCACAGAGGCAGCCAGTGTGGAACCAGCCAGCAGAAAGTGACAGAAAACAGAGTCCTGTTTCGACATCTTTGCATCAGAATGGTGCCGAAAACAAATTAGCAACCGAACCTTGGTAAAAGGGCCAACTGGAAATGGTCAGCAGTGTGCTCAGAGATATTTAAAGATAAATACATGCTGTAAGGAAAGCTTGCAATCGTTTTTTATGAGAACACACATATACACACACACACACACACACACACACACATTCAGACTCTAAAAAAGTTTTAAACAGAGCAGCTGTCTCAATTGTCAGGATGTTTTATTTCCCTCAGCATACTGCTATCAACGCAAAAGAGCAGTTGGTTAACCAAGACATTTGATGTACTGTAAACATATAGCGCCAGAGATTTCTGGACCTTGTGATATTCACAGTGACTCAATAGTGCTGTCTAGATTGGGTAATTTATATCAATTACAGCAATGTTTGCACTCAGGGCATAATAGACAGGTTTGCGTAAACACACATGCTTGAGATTGAATCGAAATAATTGAATCAATTCAGCTAAATTTAAGCAACTCTGCTAGAAACCTCGTTTCTTTGACGGATAAAGGCTTATTTCCTTTTAAACACATAAGAGATGAAGCAGAACTTTTGCTTTTTCAAAAGTTTGTTTGGTGATTGGATGCATTGGCCCAATTCTGGAAATTTACAGTTCTCCAAATGGCCAAAATAAAAAAAAACATATGAACCTTCAAAAATTGGGTTCCAAAATAATAAGGCAGTTGTTCAATTACTCAAGTCAATTACTCAAGTGGCAAACCACAGACTGGATTGATATGATAACAAAAGCATGAGTTAAAACATCATGGGAAACATTTCTGTCATGTAAGTAGACGTTTACATTTCTGGATTTTGGCAGGCACCACGGGTGACTTACAATTTAAAAAAAAAATTCAATTGGTGTTGCTGGGATTTGAACCCAAACTTAGCAGTCCATCCACTACTTTCACTTCAATGTAAAGAATGCAGATCAATTAACAAAAACTATTTTCCTATAAATTGCAGTTTAGAAATGTATCACCTTTTCATAACAAACAATTCCCGATGGTCATCTGTGGACCTGAATTATGCTATATCCTTAAACACAGTGATTCACATTGATGGAATATAGGATTTGCAGAAATATGATCGTTGTGTGTATATATATGCACAGCATTATATGTATAAGGAAGTGAATTCTATACTGTATTGATAAAGGAATCTATTCGGAATGAATTGTTGTGCTTTTTAATTGGTGAGAAACTCAAAGCATATAAATATATGAGAAATAATATCATCTTAATGGAAGAAATAGTCAAGCTTTTTAAGGCTAGGTTTGCTATGGATGTATACTATATACTATAGCTAAGAAAGATATACTCACAAATTTAGACATTCATGCTTTTAAATCACAAAGTTCCTATAATAAATATTAATAAATGCTGCTTTTAAAATATGGCAAAGCTTGGTGTTCCTTTTTTCTGGAAAACCATCACTGGAAAATGGATTTTGCAGCATTTGTAAAGCATGCTTTTAGAACTGCAGTGTATGCGGGTATTAGAGAAAAAAAATATACGTATAAGACGGTAATATTTTTAGACAAGAATTACACCATCGAAAGACTAACTCAGTGTGCAGACTTCTTTTTCAATAAACAGCTTAAATTAGTGTCGGTGCATATAAAACTAGATTAGAAAGAAGATGAAACCACAGAAAAACAAACATTATGATTGTCACCTTGGACATTTAGAATACTGTAATAAAATGTCACGCTTGTGACTTTTGAAGTCTGTTTTATTCCCAAACATTAAATTAGACAGCTTTTATTGTCTGTTGCTCTGAAAGAATAAACCCTTTTCTCCTTCTCCTAAAACAGTTTTCTCTTTATTTCAATTAAATGTACATTGTTCCATGCCAAGGAGCCAATTTCTTATGCCAATCGGTGCTGATGAAGCGAGCGGGTTTTAGTCAAACACCCCACATTTGGAAGTCATTACATATCAGGCGCATGTGAATAGAGCTGCTGGTTTCAACTGCTTTTAATAGCTTGATGAGCATTAGAAGACCAGCCAACTCATTTACTGGTTTGAGACACACCTTTTTTTATTCACTGCTGCCAGTTTTACAACCTCACCACAAGCACCATTTTCTGACCAACAACAGGCTTTTACAGCTTTATATAAGGGCAACTCCAGGCATAAACCTACAGCTTGAGTTCTAGCACTTTAAATCTGTCTGTAAAATCAGTTTAATCACTGGCATCATGTGAAAATTCAACTATAAATCCTTATAAAACAGAAAAACACGTTTTTTTAAAAAAGTCGCTCGTAGAAAAATGAAATAAAACTACAGCATTATAATGTTATTTGTAACCATTTTACCACAAAACTTTGTGAAAAAGCATAACATGCTAGCAAATTGAATGTTCCCAAACCTGTTACTTTTAACACTCCCTGCTTGTTGACTTGTTTGATGGTATAAGCGCTGCGGTGTTTGTTAGCGCTTGCTGGGTGTATTATCTGGTAATTTCGACATTTTTCGGTACCCTATAAATTTTCCACTGTGTTCGAAAAGTAATTTTTATATAGCATGCTGAAAATAATTTATATTAAGTGTCAAAATTTTTGAGTTTCAGCCAGAACTGATCTATGTTTTTATGCAGTAGACGGCAAGCTCGCCAAATTTCATTATTTCATTACTCAAATACATTTACTCTTGCAGAATTTGGCAGAAGCTCGAGTCCAGACTGACTTACAATTATTTATACAACTGAGCGGTTGAGAGTCGGTGGTCCTGGCAACCGAACCCATAAACTTCGGATTAGCAGAACAACACTTATCTACCTTGGCCACCAATATTGTTCGAGTTAATTCTGATTTGAAATTGTAATGCATTCAAAATTACCTTTTTTTTTGTTTCAGCCCTGTTTCCACCCCACTGTTTGCCACATGTGTTCAATTGTTCTGTGTTTATTTTATCTTCATTATTTTTTATTTGTTAATATACACAGCTGTACTTTTTTTTGAGCTTTTCTGTTTAAAAGTGTAACATGTGTAAGGTGTCTATTTTAATTTGGTCATGAGTGTTAATTACCGCTTTTTATATACACATTTTTCCTTTTGGTGTTGTAGCAGAATGACCTATCCAACACAGCACAGAGACTATAATACCCAATGGCAGTTCCCCAGTAATGACCTTGTCTTTGAGGTGCCCATCTAGTACATGCCAAGGAAACATTTCTGTAGCATGTAATAACCTGTTGGTTTATCTGCTCAGAAGAGAACTGGCTCTCCATTAAGATTTTTCTCTCCATTTTGTCACCGATGGAGTTTTGGTTCTTTGCCGCTGTTGCCTCTGGCTTGCTTAGTTGGGAACTCTTAATACTCTTAAATCTCTCAATAGAAAATAAACTGAAATGTGTTTTTTTTGGTTTTGCCACTGTATTGCTTTATTTGATTTGCTTCTGTAAAACTGCTGTGTAACTATATAAATATAGGTGATTAAGAATAAGAATAAGTTAGAATCCAACAACAATGAAAGGAAAACATCAGGGCATGAATAAAATACAACTCTTGCATCTATATTTACAGTTGTAGCTGCAGCAGAACCCATAATAGTGTATCACCTTAAAGGTCTGGACCTTTCACATGTTACCAACAACTTTATATCCATCTTTTAAATACTTATGTTTTCATGTATTTATTATGTATCGTGTTCGCGATACATAATAAAGTTTTTTTTTTTATCTGACTTTTGCCTGGATATTTGTAGTCTTTGTCCAACCTGGTATGAGGAGTATTAAAGATTTAGAAATCTCAGTTGACATAACAATTGCAAACACACACACACACACCTGCTTCTGAATCCCACATAGCTCAAACATGTATAGTTATTCCCTTTTTTCTTCTACCTTTTTTTTTCTTCATTGTACTGCAGACTCAGTCGTGTGGGGTGATAGTGTGAGATCCTCTGGCTTATATATCTGCTCTGTGATCTTTTTCTTCCAGGATAAGGAGGTGTGTGTCAAAGGCTGTCAAATCTTATTATAGTCATACACTCAGGCAATCGATATTACAGAGTCTAAAGAGAAAGCAGTAAGGTAAGAGACAGAGCGGCAGGAGGATGGATAACAGTAGATATACCTGCCATGACTTTTGTTGAACTTTCTGCCATCTCTATTTGATTCATAAAATAAAAATGTAACCCTCAATAGAAGAAGTAAAAGAAATTCACTTTTCAGATTATTCCTAAGGCTGTTTTTTTACAATGTTTTTCACAGTATTATTAGCCAGAAATATCACATTGTTTTCTTCTCACACTGTTATTTCATCATTTATTAACCGCAGATACACTATACGAACAGAATTTATGCAGATACACTATACAGACATTGTGCAAGATTCTGAAAAATGAAACACTTTTGCCTGCAGATGTTTATAAAGTGTAAAGTAATCTCCACAGACTAGAAACCCGAGCAATGATTTAATCCACTACAGCTGAGTGTCAGTAGTGCTGGATTAAAAGATGAAGAATTATGCTGCATGGATGTATTACGCTGCAGGAACATTTTTTTTCCATCACCGAAAGAATCCAAGGGTGCGGTTAAGATTCCGACTTCCTCGGGATGATGTTTTTAGTTCTTTAAGATGGATTGTTGGTATGAGAGCAGACAAAACATGTTTTATTAGTAGCAAAGGTTAGCACAGTAAAAGGCATAAAGTGTGCATGCAAAAAAAAAATCTGCTTTAAAACTAGGTTCATTCAAATTCTGTGAATCATTTCATTTCCATTTTGTGGATCAGATGTACACTTTTTCTTAGAACTTTTGTTTCCCCCTCTATCCCTCTACCACTGGGAATGTCTCTCTCTGGATTGCTGCACATGTGGTGTGGAATGTGTAAGTCAGCTTGATTGACAAGGACACGATGACACATTGTACGCATGTCTAACACCATCCCTGCAGCATCCCAGTGGTCCTCATTCTATTCCCCCTTTGCTACTGTATTGCTAATGGTAAATAGCTCATTTAAATAAAATTAATAATTATAGGAAGTTCATGACATGTGATGTGACAACCGTTTGAGCAGCTGCTGAGGTTTGAATGAGTCACAGTGACAAAAAAGGCCTTTGCAACATCAGTGGCTTTCATTCCTGCAGTCTATGCCAGCCATCTTGCAAAATCAATACTCAAAGCCCCTCTTGACTAACCCCTAAGCGATTCCCAGCGGAATAAGATCCTTAAACACACACGACCAGTGCCAAATCACTGTCAGATGCAAATGTATCTGAAGCAATTTACTTTTCTCAATATTTTCACCCACTTTTTTTGTGCTGACCTATGAAAGTCACAGGACCAACACAGGATCCCGCTGTCCTCCTGATGAATGCTCAAGTGCCACTTAAAGTGTTTTAAGAGATACTTAAAGCCATTTGCAGACATGATAAACACTTTGCTTTATTAACAATCAGTATGATTTTTTTAAATGCTATTTCAGATGTAGTCTCACTCTTCCTCCTACAAAAGAATGATTTCCACTGGATTGTGTCAAGTAAATGTATAAATTTGTTAATTGGTCACATTACTATTAGTAAGATCAGACACAGAGGAAAGAGTTCTGGGATTCAGTCGGTGCTCCAGATCATCCTAAAGATGTTCAATGGGGTTCAGTCAGAGTCAGAACTGTCAGAACAGTTGAGTTGTTACACTCCAACTAAAACATGCCATGTCTCCATGAAGCTCATGGGATTTGTGCACAGGGGCATTATTATGCTGAAATAGTTTTTGGGTTACATACTTTTATAAGGAATCATTTAATTATAATAAAATGTGTGCGACTATCCTTGTTTCTAACATTAATTAATATTTATAAAACTATAAACTTGCAGCTGATTTTTAAATAATAACAATAACAGATCTACCCAAATGAGCGAGTTGATGATGAAGCCTTCAGATAGTTAATAGGGCAGTTATGTCTGGTTTTAGTATAACCCCGATTTCCTAAAACTCTGAATTCCGTACATGGTGTAGAAATAACAATTGAAAAAAAAGAAAAAAGAAACAATTTATAGCAGTAAAAATAAGGGAAAAAAGTAGGTAAAGATCTAAATGAAGTAATAAAAAGTAAAAAAATGTGAAGTTAAAAAAGAAAGGTAAAGACAAACAAACAAAATAATAATAACAAAAATAACAAATATAAAATAAAGAAGAATTAATAAAACAGATAATATAATAATAGAAATAATAGATTTGCAGCTCTGGGCCTCGTGGTGTCAAACTGAAATTCAATTTCTTATTGTATTTTTATAAATAAACACATTTCTTTCTAATTTAAGTTCAATAAAATCGGTAAACACACCACATAAATGATTGTTCCCCATTTAAGGCCCGAAACCTCCGACTCACCCATGTGGATGTCTAAGTAGAAAGGATCCATGAAGGAATGCAGGCTTATGATCAATTCCCTCACTCTTCCACTTCTTCCATGCACTAAACTGCAGGATGGAGAGAACCAGAGAGTTTCACAAACACACTGTTGAGTGTGCAGAGTATTTCAGGCCAGTTCTTTAAAGAATAGACTGTCCCCTGCTGCAGATCAATCTGTTAAGCTCTCCGCTTTTTCTCTGCATTAGGAAATCCTGGCTTTCTTCCACTAGAAAGCGATAGAGAGTGAGCATTGCAGGATAAATTTTGTGAAACCAGATTTTCTCATGGCATTGCCACCCCGGAGCACAATGGCAAAATAGTGTGACTGTGTTTTCTGTTTGCTTTACCTCACAGATGTAGGATTTCATTTGTGTTTGTAGGTTCATAGGTTTGGTTTCAGGCTTCAATAACCTTAGTTGGTATTAAAAGTAAAGATTGATGGATATAATTTTTTACAACTGATACTGAAAATTATACTGACATGCAGAAGTGATATTTATTTATTGTTTCTGTAATGAAGACAGCTGAGTGGAATCCAATATGCGGAGTAGAGCTTTATTGCCAAATAAAACATAAACGAGATTATAGACAGGAATGCCGGTGAGCAGGAAAAGAAAATAATACTTCGCCGTGATCTAAGTAATATGCCTTGCTTAAATACACCATACCTAACCTATGACCCAGGAACAGAAAAAATAGAGCAGTATTCAGGTGGTGGTGCCCTCTGGTGGTTGGAGGTAGGTAGCGTTACAGTTTCATCTTCCTTTTTGACACAATAAAAAATATAGGCAAAATGATAAAAAAAATGTGGTTAATTACAGAAACATTTTTATTAATATCACTGTCAATACTGTCATTTTATTTGCTCACACCCTAAAAAAACATTTCATTCTACATAAATAAAGGGGTTAACAAATGGAAATAATAGAAATAAAATATGTAAAAATAATTACCACACATTTTAGATAATAATCCACATAATTTCTTCTGTTTTAATAATATGCTGATAATTAAGATAAAATAATCTATAGTTGTGATCGGATTAAAGCTAAAAAAGCTTTAGATTTCACAAAAGTAACAAAAGTATGTCTTTATACAAAATAATGGACTTAAATTTTGTAAAATTTAAATGTTACACTTTTGTTACAAATATATTTGCTATAAATTTCATAAATATAATATTTCAATCTGCAAACGAGACCATCACTAATCAGACTCAAAAGAGAGGTCATGCAAGGGGACTCAAAGCATAGCCACCAACTGACATTCAGTAACAAAAGACATACTGAGAACATCTATCACTGTAAAGAAGGCAAGAAAAAGCACAAGAGAAGAAATAGAACAATGTGGTTTCGCCTTGGGTTGAAGGATATATGGGACACAGTAAGATTTTCCTTTGGGTGTGCGATATAATGAGTTTCTGTAAATGATTTCATTTGAGGTAATTGTTCCAAGACAGCCCCACATTGAAAATAAGGGCAATAAAAAACAGAGACTGATAATAGCAGCAACATTTATAAGTCCTATCTGAGTGACACATTATAATGGATAGGCTTGGGTAACATCAACATTCTGTCATCGCATATTTAGCTAGCTAACAAGCTAGATAGCTAGATAGACAGACAGACAGACAGACAGACAGACAGACAGA
>JAOTQW010000016.1:2497985-2510952 GCA_026260075.1 Sisor rabdophorus
CTCCAGCAGACCCCCGTGACCCCGGGTTCGGGAATAAGCGGGTAAAGAAGATGAAATGAAATGAAATACTTGCGATTATATGTGTCATATGAATCACCCATAGCACTGTTGCCTCACATCAAGAGGGTCCCAGGTTCAATTCCTGGCAAAGGGTCTTTCAGTGTGGCGTTTGCATGTTCTCCCCACTCTTGCGTGAGGGGGAGAACACGCAAACTCTGGGTACTTCGGTTTGCTTCCACAGTCCAAAACCAGGTCCATTAGCTTGATTGGAGACTCTAAATTGCCCATAGGTGTAAATGTGTGTGTGTGTGTGTGTGGTTGTTGGGCCTTGTTATAAAATAATATGGAACCAGGACTTTGAGCTGAATTTTACCACGAATGTAGCAATTTTTGTTTTGTGTTTTAATAGATTTCCTCAGATTTTATCTACTGGACAAGTGTCTATGCACTTGTCAGCATTTTGCCAAGAACTGCCAGATTGTGTTTATAAGTGTGTTAAACCTGGAGGAATGTACCGATCAGGCTCCATATATATATTAATAGATTATATTCCAAGGACAACCGGAGCCTAGGGAAACTGGGCATATGGTAGAAATGCTGCCTGAAGGTGATGCCAGTTAATAGTATGTTTATTGAAAAGGGCGATTTTCCCCCTAAACTCCAGTGTAGGTCATGTCAGAATGTATTTTTCTTATTACTGGATATTTCTAATAATGAGGTTGATATTATTATTGATAATATAAATTGACATACATGTTTATTTAGCAAAAGCAAAGACAGAATCATATAAGTATCATCTAATTAATTGATCATGTTTTCCTGCTCGAGGTTACTGTGAAACCACATGCCAAATATGAGGCAATCATACAATCTTGATAAAATTCAGAACCGCTGAAAGAAATTGTCACAATTTTTGTCCAAACCTGGGGCAATTTGGAGGCACTAATCTAACTACCATCATGTTTTTAAGTGGAAGTCATTTAAAGGAATCCCACAGGGACATCAAATTTGGCATCCTGTTACAAGTCTCATAGACGATATTACTAAAAACAGGTAATTGTACTGTTTATATGCCATTAAAGTTATTAACATTATTTAAAGACTATGGAATCACACGGCTTCCATTGGTCTCAACTTTAAAAAAATAGCACAGGCTTTCATTGGTCTTAACTATGATATAACATGGGCTTCGGTTGTGGTAGCTGTGGTTAAGGTTTTGGACTGCGAATTGGAAAATTACGATTTGTTTCCAAGCACCACCAAGTTACCACTGCTGGGCCCCTGAGCAAAACCCTTAACCCCTAATTTCTCAAGAGTGTAAAAGAGAAAATTTTAGTTGCTCTACATAAGGACGTCTCCCAAATGCAATAAATGAAAATGAATAAATTGAAATCAATGTGTCTTTGAATCTAGATTCAAACACGCTGTGGATATATAGCTGTATATGTTTAATGTATATGCCCCTTAAAATCTCTGTATATTCTATATATGCCAGCTTGTGTACATAGGCATAAGCATGTTTGCATGTATGCCCACTGCGTATAGTCCCTGCCTCTGACTGACATGTAATAAAACATGCCGCAGAGTTGTTGATCAATCTCTGAGCCTCGCTGGCCACACAGCGAGGGCATGTACATGCAAATGAGAATAGTTAAATGCCACTGGGGGTGGGAGAAGAAGGCAATCGCTTCATATGACAAACCCTAGCAAGTAGCAGGGGGATGGAGGCAGAAATGGAGTGATATAGGCAAAGGTGAGTGAGAAGAAAGAAGGACAGTCTGCTAACGAGCACATGTGCTTAATTACAGCTGAGCCTCATGGGATATGTGGGTTAGTGTTGTATTTAGGTGGTGAGAAGCAGCGCTCTCTGGGACACTAAGGCCTTTGTATGGTGCTCAGGGGGCACGGATGAACTCTGCCACACAGGGGCAGCAAAATGCTTATTCACAAAAGAAAGACTGGAAGCTTCTGGGAACATCCTGAAAGAAAGTGTTCGTTGGTGCTTGGCATTTCTGTGTATCTGTGTTGTGTGCTCGCTTTGTTTGTATTTGTGTGCCTCTATGCACCATAAGGTCAATGCAGTGACCGTAAGGTCAGCTAATCTTCTTGTGCACGCAATCCAAAGTGTACACAAACCAGTGAATGAAGGAAAAGTGTGAGAAATGTGACTGAAAGGATGATGGACAATCATGGACATTATGACATTCTCTTGAATTCTGGGAACTAAAACGGATCTCCACAGACACCCACAGCCCTCGCTTAGCAAACGTTAACTCACCAGTCTATTTACCTTTTTTTTTTGCATGTCTAAGCGGGTCCATAAGCACTTCATTAAAATACAATGGGATCAATCCTTGGGCTTACAGAGGCTCATAATCTCTTTTGAACAGCAGCCGTTAGACTCTCGCTGCTTTCCCTGCTCTCGCAGTGACTGTTTAGCTAAAGGATGAGACTTTGAGCCTCTTCCTCAGATGAGACCTGCTACATAACCCAGCTGAACTGTGGAATGGTGAACAGATGATACACAGAAGGAGGTGGTAGCCAGCTGGCTGAAATTTACTTGTGATTGTGTCAGTAGAAAGTGCAGTGTGTTATCACAGTACACACAAGTGACATAAGTTTTTCTTAGATTATAATGCTAGTAAAATGAGTACTTCTATACACACTATGTACCAATTAATTTTATCACCATATATTAGTGCTTAATTGGGCCTAAGATGCAATTTATACAATAGTGTAATAAATCCACCATACAAAAAATACAATAAAATATGTGAACTTTTTTTAACTGACGGCAACTCAGCTGTTGCATCACCCTTCAAACTCGAGCCCTGGCTGAGGATATGAGAGTGTGTATTTATTGGAGATGCAGCAACGTGATAGGCTTGCATGGAAGCCTAATGCTAATGGTCATAGTATTTGTGCATAGCAACATGGCCATTTAAACACTGATTTTATATGATGGTGTGAGTTTAGCATATTAAGGAACTCATTTTAGACACTGTTTTTAGCCTGGGTTATTTATTTACCTATTTTACACTGTTTTGCTAGTTCTGTTCCTTTTTACAAAATAATAATGAAACCCGAATAGTGGTTTCCATGTGGTGTGTATAGATCATCAATTTCCTTTGTAATATAAGAAGAAAGTAATGAACATGCTGGTTCTGTTAAGCATGCTCCGCTCTATTGCCTACAGCTTTACAGGGCTTGACTTTGGAAAGAGGTTTAAACTCTTCATATGGCTGCCAACTTATCAGTTCTGCTGAATGCTGACACTTTGACATCCTTGACAGTGAATTATTACTTTTTCATGATGCAACCAGTTGCAATTACAGCAACACCTATGCGTCGTATCCATTCCCAACTGTCAAGCCAAGCTCCAAGTATTACCTCACAGAGGAAAGACATCAAGCCCACCTAGGCGTTAGGAGTCAGACAGGAAGGGGGCATCGAGAGGAATGAGATTTTTTTTGAGGAGGAATCTGTCTTTCCAATGGCAACCCCTACTGCCTTATACATGCTTATGGCTTCTAAATATTAGAAGAATAGAAAGTGTTTGAGACCCTTTACTGTAGGTCAGCACAATGAAAAAAGGCCTTGCTTCTACAATAAATAATGTGCACTGTCCAAGTAGAAAAATGGTCTCGATTGCTGTCTTTCACCTACACACAAAGACGCGAACAAATAACCACCTAGTTCTCACAAAAGTCACTGACCCTGAGTCAGCAGCTGGCTCCCTTCATCAATGAGATGACCTATGCTTGGCATCTGTGCTTTCTATTTTTTTACTGTGGTCTAATGACTATCCTAAGTCCTGCTATCAACACACACACACATATGTACACATGATGCTTGCTCCCACCTGGCCTTAGGTGAAAGCATTACCCGACATACAGGCCAAATATCTGTGTCAAAGACAACTAACATCTTGAGACACGTAGAACAAATGTGCACAAGTGGGGAAAAATATATTTTCTTTGCAGCAGGAAAATTGAGTGGAAAGTCTAAAAGAAAGAATATTTAGGAAACATTTAGATTTGATCAATTAATTTGGACTTACACAGATTGACAAGAGTTAATCGTAGGTAGTTCTATCATTTTTTGGCCATTTACATGCATTAACAAAATGCATCTTTATGCAAGCCTTTTTGAAGTATCTGGCTGTCAGTACATGTAAGAGCTTTGGTCTAGAGGTAGCAATCATAAGTGGCAACCTCAGGGATTTGCAGACACAATCAGAAGAACGCAACACAGAATGCAACAAGGCCATAATATATTAACTGACCTTTGAACATATTATTCCTGAGTAGATGTGGTATCGGGTGAATTAGAATATTAATGGTTCCATATTTAAAAAAAAAATGTGCAGGTACAAACAAACTTAATCCTCTTAAAATAACAGAATTAATTAAACTTTCCATTAAAAATACAGCATTTACATCTGTCATTTGGCAGACACCCTTATCCAGAGAAACATACATTTACCTATCTTTTTGTGTAACTGAGCAATTGGGGGTTATGGGCCATGCTCAGTGGCCTAGCAGTGGCAGCTTGGTGGTACTGGAAATCAAACCCTGACCTTCCAACTAGCAGACCAACACCTTAACCACTGCTCTAGCACTTTCGCTAGCATTGGGCAAGATTGGACCTTTAACTTAAATAGAGATCAATCGCGCCCATCAATCAACTTGAGCATTGTTTTTAGCAGCCATCTTCCTTTTTTAAGAAATTCTCACATGCTTTTGGTGTTCTATATCATGCCGTATAAGAGCGTGACGTTCACAACATATCTAAAGAATAATAACTACCAATAGAATACCTTATTGAAGTTTTAAATTTTTTTAGAAGAAACTATCTGTAAGTTCTCCAAAAAGACAGAGAGATCAAGACACTGGCATACTTTCCCTGTAGGCATGCAGAAGCTGGTTTTACATGTCTAATCCCAGAGGAAACACCTGTTAGCACCTGTGCCATCCAGGATTCGTAACCTTTGTGGAATAGAAAAGACGTATTGAAGGGTTGGAAATTAGGCAATAGCAGTTAGGGGCTGATGTCATAAGAGCCACGAGCTTACCTACAGAAGTGAATGCAACACGTAGCTGTACTAATTTTCCACGGTGTATTAGCATAGATTAAAACCTCTTTGTGCCCTAATGTTGTAAGATTTTTTTTGTCGCTCTTACATCACATACATGTTTGAAGGTACTTTTTGTTAAATAAATATGCTTAATAAAGCATTAATAGAGCATTTCTTTCCTGATGCTCTTATGCAGTCCCAAAGAAATTATTAAATTCAAGTTCATCTTAGGGCAATAAAAGAATGTCTAAACCTCTGGAAGCACGTCTGTAACTTTCCTCTCTGTAGGTGAATATTGCCTCATGCCTCTGATCACTGTCTGCCCTCTGACTGTGGATGCCATTGCAGATATATGGGGAATGTTTTGAGATTTCAGATGTTTCAGATGTTATTTGTGGAGAAGGATAATTATATATAAGTAACAGAGCGAGTCTGAGATGGGTAACCAACTCATCACTGAGCTTGTGAGACACAGGATCCGTTTAAGGACTTATCGGCTGATCACATCATCACCTCTTCGACTCTTTGAATCCAGCCCCCATCAAGCACAGCTGACTTATGTAGCTAATGACACCTCAGTGAGCTGTTGGTTTTTCTGGGCCCCCTGTGAGTCTTCCTTTCTTACCGCCTCATTCTCCTTACCCTCTTTTTTCCTTGCTCTCTTGTCCCTTGCCTTTCTTTTGCTCTCTCGTTCTCTCTTTCTCTCTCTCTCTGTCAGACACAGATTTATTCTGCCTGTGATGCTTGCAGAGCTGTGCAGTGTGCACGAGCAGGGAAAGGGTCAGCAGGAGGGAGGTGTGTGTACAATAAGAGATAAGATCATGGCTCCCCGGGGGCTTGTTTGGCCCTGTACCCGATCCATCAAACGCAAGCTCCTGGTGCCAAGGTCAACTCTAATGAGCATTTGCTGGGGTCTTATTCTCGACAGTCCACCCCCTACACTCTCTCTTAGTCTCGCACACATGTACAGATACAGGGGTCTGAATATGGGAGTCCAGAAATACCTGCACAGTTCATATACATTGGGTCATAGGGGAGATCCTGATTATTTTCATAGCACTGGCTATTCTGTATGACATCTATGAGACAGGAGCAGACAGTTACAACCTTGAGACTAACAAAAAAAAAAACCCGAAAAAATAAAATAACTTGTATGTCATCAATCTTGTTAGGTGAAATGTCTTGCTGGTCCTTTGCTAACTTTGCAAACCTGACATTTATAGGAGTGCATTGTTTCCTGTGTTACCTTTTGTAAAATAAGACACAATGCAGTATCTAAATAAATTATGACAGATTATACAAGAATCGTATTTTTTCAAATTGGTCAAATTTAAAATGTACAATAGTTAATAGTTAAAAATAAGTATTCTTTGGTTCAGTGATTTATCTAGCGCATTTCCCAACCATCAACGGTTTGGTGGACTTATATTCAGAAGCCACAGCTAATTCCACCTGTTTAATCCACTCATTTGTAAGAATCCTTTAATAAAAAACCTGCACCCGCCAAGGTTGCTCTGTTCCAGATAAGAATAGATTTTTGATATTATGTATTTTGACCACACAGCTCATGTAGCTAGTTGATGTGGAAAGCTCAGTCTCAGTAAGGCTAGTTCTGAATTTAGCACACAGGGAAACTTGTCCTACAGTCCACTAGACTGACGAATTGATAAAAAAAGCACTGGAGATTGATTGGGCGGAGCTAAATATGTCAGCAAAGGGCATGTAAAGTAAAGTTTATGGCTCAGTTTCTACGTTTGTATGCCCGCTGATGTAAGGGGGAGTGTGCACTAAAGCATGTGGCGTTCACTAATGAAGCAATAAAAGTCACGGCGAGTGGAAAGAGGTTGGGGGGGGCATTCTGAGCAGTGACAGGAGTGTGATAATTGAGATATTATTCCCTACATATCAACTTTGTTGGAAAATTAGACATCAGAGCAGCTTGTTAAGTGTGTTTGATGTGCTATGTTTCTATTATGAAGAAAAAGATAAGAAAACTTGTCTCTATGACAAAAAGGATTATGTTTGTAAAATGTATGGTTTCTTGTAGAAAAAAAAATGTGGATTACTGTTGACAAGTTTTAGTGAACAATCTATTCACTGCTAAATTCACACTGGCTCTTTGCAACGATGCATCTCTACCTACTACAGCTTGCCAACCATTTTCCAAACGCTTTAACTGTAATGAGAGAGATAAGGACTGCCTGCCCTTTTGCCCCCAAAAGGCTGAAACATAGGGGCAGTTTCGTCTCAGCTTGCGTTCAACAGCTTGTGTGTGTCTCCCAGTGGCAGCTGGGTGGATCCTCAGCCCAAACGATGCCCAACAACCCCCAATCACTCAACAATGGTTGTGCCATAACTTAACATTGAACTCTGACTCTTTAAAATACTTTTCTTTACTTTGGTTTGTACTGCCTTCCAAAACTGACTGAATATAAGAAGAGGTGGAAATTATTCATTCATTCATCTTCTATACCCGCTTATTCCCGAACCGGGGTCATGGCGGTCTGCTGGAGCCTATACAAACGCACATAGACGAAAGGCAGGGGGTACACCCTTGACAGTCACCAGTCCATTGCAGGGCCACACACACACAACCACATGCTCTCACATTCACTCCTATGGGAAATTTAGAGTCACCAATCAACCTATTGCACATGTTTTTGGACGCAAGCGCAGGGAGAACATACAAACTCCTCATAGAAAGATCCCGTGCCCGGGATTCGAACCCAGGACCTTCTTGTTGTGAGGCGACCGTGCTAACCCCCGCGCTGCCCTAGTCATAAGCATTTGAATTCTAATAGTTATTCTGCTTTTTGATTTTTTGATTGCATTTGTCACTTAAATGACATTTATTTACTAATAAATTTAGTTACTGGATAACCCTGGGTAACATATGGGTAAAAACGCTGCAAATCAATTGGAAAAAAAAACCACTGTTGCCAAAACAAGATTACACATTTAACATTTTACCCTGGGCAAGATAAGTTAAAATATTTACGAGATGTTCCTGGATACCTGAATACAAACTTCCTTACAAGCAAGGTTCTGAATGCTAACGTCTCCTGAAAGCCCAAGACTCGAAAGCAAATTTGTTGGTGCTGAAAGAGAGGAGTCGTTTTCAGTGTAGGTCTGCCAGGCGGTGCCTACTGTCCTCCTCTTTATGCCAGTAAGGTGATAAATGGCTAAAATGCCTCGTCCCTGCCCTCTCCCCTACCTCTTCTTTGGCCTGTCTCCATAGCCCCTCTCAGCAGATGTCTTTCATGAACTCTGTCAAATATTATAAACCACTGGACCACTCATGCACATGGGCATAAAGGGGCACAGAGGGTGAGAGAGGTCAGAGGTCAAATTCAAGGTGCTGTTTTCACACCTATAATTATTCCAGGACTGTCGCTTGAATAGGAGTGTTCTAGTTGCAATATAAAAAACATGCCTTATAGGTATATCCCTTTAACCTGTAGCATTTGGAGTCTTTATTTGAATATTTCCTGCAGTATTGATCCGGGATGAGGGTCGGATATTAGAGGGTACACAAATGCCCCTTCTTCAGTTCTTGAATGAAGCCTGACAAATTAACTTCCTCTTTTTTTCTTCTTATAAAAAATGACACTACATATCACTATCTATCTCCATTACCATTATTTTATACCATGATTTTTAGATGATTAATGGCACATTGATGACAGGATGGCGCTGCGCCCTAATAACTCACTCTACATTCATGCAAGCTCTGCTTTCTGCATGTGTAGTGACTGTTATTTTTTTACTTTTTTTAGTTTCCATTGATAAATCACAGGAATCAAAATGTAACTTTCCGAACGAACTAGCTACAGCACCACCGATCACCAGCAATGTCACTTTTGTCATCACTGAAATCACAGCTATGTGTCTTGTACTTCCCTGGAAAATGAATGTTGAGTGTCACGTTGTCACTTTGTCATCTGAGTGTCTACCAATGGGCAGCGTCCAAAAAACCAATGGAGTTGTAATAAAAGTCAACCTCAAAGTCTAGGCTTGGGGAAGAATAACAGGGCTTAGGATGTCATCTGGGATATCTTGGTTAGCAGTTTTGTCAATGTACATGATTCACTACCTTTCTGCTTAGAAATACATACAAGAAGAGTCTTAAGGAAATATTCACCAATTAGGTCAAATCCATGATAGCATGAAGACTCTCCTTTGTTTCAAGGCAGAATTTTAGGTGTCAAGAAAGTTTTGTCAGCTGAGTAGAGACATACTAGTGATGGATTAAACCAATGAAATTATAATGTGGGCATTTTAGAAGTGGCAAAAGTCAGCTATGTCAGCTGTTCCTTTGCCAAAGTCACTAGGGCATCACCGTATTGACATCCTTGTGTATCTTTGTATTTCAGAGAAGAAACAACGATGAGTGGTGAGCCAGCTCTGGTTCCTTAGGGATGAAATCAAACTCAGTGTTTTCTGTAACCTCAGCACCATGGGAAGCACTGTCCATCGATGTGAGTTGTGGAGCTCTGAGCGGGTTTTTTTTTCACGATGTGATGATTTTCTCCTCAAACCTTTTAGAACACACACATACACACATAAACACACACAACCATTCCCTGAAGCTATCCACATCTTGCCATCTATTCACTCCAGCCCCACCATGGCTAGGCCTCCAATTAAATCAAAAGTGGTTTGTTTTTATTGGTCTTTTGCGCTGACAAGTGGGCTATCATCCTGACGGTTCTACCTGTCAGCGAGCAACTGAAAATCCTCCGTTGACAATGCCCAATGCTTCCAATTAGAAGAGAATCAGACTCCTGGCGTGCAAGCGATCTTTCCACCCTCCCCCAAGGCCTTCTCTCGACCACAGACCCCCCTCTACACACAGACTAACCCCAAGCACCGGCAGCACCATCAGTACCTGCCATCCCTTTCTTTTTCACTCTCGCAGCCAACCTAATTTCTTTTCCTCTATCCTGTTTCTCATAGTAGGTATGTCTCCGCTGCAAATTACTGACACAAAACGGGGTGGCACGTTGCCGCCAAGTCCTGCCCATCCTGAGCCCCCTGTCAGCTTTAATGAGCCGATGAAGGTTTATTTCCCCACCATGCACGAACTAAATTCTTTCTTGTGTGACAGCTGACTGGGAAATGTGAGTGTTAACCTTATAAAAGATTCAGCGGTTCTCATTATTTTCTGTCAAGTCTCGTACTTGATGGCTTTCAGGTGCATCATTTGCATCTCTGACTGGTCCAGGGTTGCACCTATTTTTTTCTTACTACTGTTTTTTGTTAAGTTTCTGGGGTTTTTTTTTCTTTTTATAGTTAAGTCATCTTGTTTATTTCCTTTACATATATATAGTTTTTCCAAATTCATGTTTTACACAGCATTTCAAAAAGGCAGACATGGCAAAACCCTAAAAGGTGGAAAACCCATCAAGAAAATGTATTTAATAAAAAAGACAGAATAAACAAATAAAATACAAGCTGCTGTTTGCCATGACACAATAGTAAAAGCATAGACTTGTCAAATGTTCTTTTTTTGTAAAATCTACAGATTACGAGAAGTTATTTAATATGCTAAAACAGCAGAAAACCTGGATAATCCAAGCTGAATTTTTCAGAAGTATAATTTATGTTTCTTTAATTCTGTTTCCCATTAAATAGATTACCATAAAAGGAAAAATGTCAGGAATAACTCATAACTGAATGGTCAAAGAGCACCTGTTAAACATGAAATGTGCATGATTTTCCAATCATTAAGTAGAATCAGATACCTTAGGCACATCATAACATACACATATGACCTTTACCTTTTGTGTTTTTAAGGTTGATCCTATGATGAACTCACTCATTCATCTTTTTATTCCCTAACTCTGGATCACGGGAGTTCCAGGGCACCTAGGGTCCACCATGGACAGGTAGCCTGTCCATCGCAGGGCCACATGCAGACAAACAACCACAAACTGACATTCACTCCTGTGGGTTTTTTGGACTGTGGGAGGAAACTGGAGTAACCGGGGAAAACCCATGCAAACTCTTCACAGAAAGACCCCATGTCTGAGTATCGGACCCCGGACCGATTTTTTGTTGTGAGGCGACCGTGTTAAACACTACGCCACCCATCTTATAACTCATGGAAGCCATTCAAAGATTATAAGACAACGAAAGAGCTGTTGAGCTCTAGGCTGCTTTAATATAAAGCAATTATAACAGAGGCAAAATTCTTATTTATCTTATTTATTTATTTCAGATTTTATATACATAAACATTATTGATAATGTCAGCAAAATAAAACTAGAACTTCTTTGATTAGTCCAACTAAGGAGGTTCAGATAGAATAGCCATAATTTTTAAATAATAATTTCGTTGAATTCATTATTTTTACATTAGTAAATGCATGTTTTAGTGCAGTACTGGTTTGAAAAATTTAGCTAATGCACCAGGAAAAAGCAATAATTGCCAACATAATGTGAGAATGTTCCCCCTAGCGGGGATGCAGATGTATTGCTCCAGCGTATATTAACATTTACAATTTTTATATAATAGTCAGCTGTCAAAGACCCTGTTAAAATGTTGGGCCTTAGACAACTACCTGCCTTTCTGCACCATTGCAACATCACTGAGGATCTGTCAGCTGTGTTTTCAGAGAGTTATTATAAGATGCTAAAAACTTTTCACAAAACTACAGAAACTACATTCTATTGTAAAACTAATGCAGTTATCTAGCGACCTATTGAGTTCATGCTAAGAACTTTAATACAATTGTTTAAGTGCATCTCTTTCTTCAAACAAACAAACATGGTTGTAGAGAAAGGATAAAAATGGCTTGCCAAAGGATATAGTATTATGTGCAAGTTCTACCTAAATATTTACAGAAGCAATTTTAAAAAATCATAAATCCTGCACTTACCATGTCCATGATACACACATTTATTTTTTTATTTTGGCTTAGGGAAGTACTGATTCGTCTTTATTTGGCTTTAAAGCTATAGTTTTTTAATTATTTTTGGGGTGTAACTAACCTTTTCCACCTGTTCATTTTTTTAAAGTAAAATGCGTGTGGTAAATATTTGATTTGTTTGTAGATCAAACTTTACATTTTAGCCCTTATTTTATTTCCTACTATGCATTGTTTAAAGTAAATACTAGATATAAAAACATCTGCGATGGACTGGCAACCTGTCCTGGGTATTCACCTTCCTCTCTCTCTCTATGGCACTGGGATAGGCTCCAGCAGACCGCCTAGACATCGGGCTAGGAAATAAGTGGGTATAGAAGATGAATAAATGAATAAAAACACATGATACAAAAAGTACAGAAAGCAAACTTGCTTTTTAGTGGATCTTCTGTGAGGAAACATTTTAAGTCATTTTTTGATAGGAGACTAGTTGGAGCTATTCTTTCAGTCCCAGGTGAAATATAGCAATTCCACAGCATGATGAAGACAGCAAGAAAGGGTTTGCTTGTTTTTGTGCCAAACTTTATTAGAGTTATGTACAAATTTCACCAGATCAGCGAACATTGTAAAGCATATTTGTCATGATTAATGAGTTGTTTTAATAAGATTTTTTTTTCTATCTGCCTCTGAGCCCAAACAGGAATCTCATAGCCTCTCTAAAAAAATTACTTTTGTTTTTTTCCTTATTTTAGATGGTTGTATTGTTTTTTATTATGTCATTGTGATGCTCCACTTGTTGATAAACCTCAGGTCTTTTCAAGGTTTTGTTTTTGAATCCTTGCTTCTCTTCAAAACGGTTAACAATGAGATCTTCTACAGGTTCTGAAAAAAACCAAGAGATCTTAAGATATGATATTGAATATTTTGAATGTGATTGGGGCGGCGCGGTGGCAGGGTGGTTAGCACCGTTGCCTCACAGCAAGAATGTCCTGGGTTCGAATCCCGGGCACGGGGTCTTTCTG
>JAOTQW010000016.1:2542121-2559666 GCA_026260075.1 Sisor rabdophorus
GGTGTACCCCCTGCCTCTCGCCCAATGTGCACTGGGATAGGCTCCATCAGACCCCCATGACTCCGGATTCTGGAATAAGCGGGTAAAGAAGATGAATAAATGAATATCACACACTATATAAGCATAAGCACTTCTTTGGATATTTAAGAACAAGCACATATGTTAACCCTTTCTTTTTTTTACACTAAAACACCACAAGTCACTTTGCTTTATCCCCCCTTCACCATGTAATATGTAGTATTAGGCAGGTATTAATATAGCCACCAGTTTAATAACCATTTTCTATTATTGCAAAACTGTACTCTGTCTTCAAGATTGTATTGTTCAGTATTGTATCTTTTGCCATAAAGACAAAGATTGATATCTTGTTAAAAAATAAGCATTTTCAGTAGTGGCACTGTTCGGTCCTTGAGCAAGACCCTTAACCCCTTTAGTGTATGATACAGAGCTACTGTATCATAGCTGACCCTATGCAACCTTACAAAATAGGATATGTAAAGAAAAACATCTACCTATATGTTGTACTGTGTATAATCGTGTGACAATATTTTTAAATATATATATTTTTTAATTTGGCTTAGCAGCTACATTTTCGAATTTGTTTAAATTGATTGCATATTGAATTTTTTTTTTTTTAGAATTTCTGTAAAATTTTTGAAAATCTGTTTGGGGACATATATTTCCATACACATTGATCAGATTTATGTTACAGGTGTGTTGTATTAAGACAGTCTACAGGATTTGGTGTCTGTGATCCATGCACTGTTACACTTAATTGTTAATATATTAAATAACAAATGTGCAGATGTGCTGAGGTGTAAAACGCATTGTAGCCGAATAGGAGGTTTGTTAATGAGTCGTCCACTAAGGGGAATAATTAAGCAGACAGAGTGTTTGCTCAAAGACACACAGCAGTTTCCTCATCAGGAGGTGAATTTGATGACTGAGGCCTTAATTCAAATAAGCAAGCGTGTATGCTGAGAAAATGGATGCTGAGAAATACATGCAGAATCAGGACATTCTTATGGTATTATTTATCTCATTATACTGTTTATAGTAGGTCCTTTTAAGTGATATCTCCCAAAGCTTTAAAATATGCCTTAACCAAAATCTCTTTTAATTCCAGCCAAGCAACATAACTTTAGTAGAAATTTTTAGCCTAACTAAAACACTGGTAATTAATGAATAATTTAACTAGCCGCTTTTTCTTAGCCTTTGTTCCAGCCCATCAAAGATAACGGCAGTTAATCCCTTTCTTATATAAATAGCTCTTTGGCGTAGAGGGCAGCAGCCGCACGGCAGTCTAACCCTTCTGTCCCTGAAACTGAAGCCAGGATAAGCTGTGAGTGTGTTGGATTGGCACACGGAGCTGCCCAGGGCCTGCCGCTGAGCTGGCCTCCAGTACAGATGGAGGGCAGGGCTGGGCAATGCCAGCTTGTCAGTCGGATTAAAACGACTCATTTATTCACTGAAGTATCGTGCAAAGCGACCACGCCAAAACAGGGTGGCGTGTAGGGGGTAAGGGAAAGCCGGTGGGCAGCAAAGGGGAGGGAGAATGGGGTCTAGTTATTAAGTGAGAGTGGCTCCTAAACTAACTGACCCTTTGCCAACCGGCTCCTGCTCTCTTTCTTCCATTCTCCCTCTTTTTCTGTCTCATTACTTATCTTTCTAGGGCTGCCAGAAGCCATTACGCTAGTGTGCGGAAGGTGGCCAGCGGGGTGGCGTCCTCCAGTGCCTTAGTGACAGATTGCCACTCCGCATCGATGGCGGAGGAGGCAACAGCGGAGGCCGATTGGCTCCGGCGGTCAGGAAATAAGTGCTGAGGAGACGGCAGAGTGGCAGAGAAGAACGATGAAAAAAGAGAAAGAGATAGAGGATGACAAGAGCCGGCTGTGTGACCTTTAGCATCAGGTGAGTTCCTTAAAGGGCCGTGAACTCTGTTGTTAGGAGGGAGCCTGGCAGTAGAGGGCAGTGAGGAGCAGTGGGGGTTGATAGCAGAGCCAGGGGCATGAAAGCCTAGGGGCTAAACCTACTGGCCATTTGGAGGAATTACATCAGTCTAACCAAAACGCTAAAAAAAAAAATTAACAATAGAAACTTTATAATGAACACACGTCACAAACATTTGGAACAGTATTTTTTAGGGAAGACATTTAACACGCGTTGATTGCTTCAGTGCCAAAAATAAATCCGTCAAAATAGGCACAGCTTGAATAGCCATGTAATGAAAAACAATATCAGTCAAAAAAAAATTTTTCTGCAGCCACATCTGTAAAGCGTTGTGGAGAAGAGCAGGAGCAGAGTAATAAGAGAAAAAAAGTGTCACAGGCAGGTTAACTGTAGGATCGGTCAGTGCCAGCAACCCTGTGCCTCTTAAATCCTCTACTCTCGTGTCACTGGCAGGCCAAAGGAGAGAGAGAAAAAGAGGGGGAGAGAGAGTGAGCATGTGGGGGATGATGCTTGGAAAGGTTTTATCGGGTCTAATTACTCCCGATAGCTGTAATTTACAGGTTGGCAGCAGGGGGAAATCGGCAAGATTCACACTTCTTCAGGTCAGCATCTGTCGTCATTACAGCACGAGGCTCACCGAGGGCTGGTCAGCAAGCCTGAGAAACGGTAAACAACAAACCGCATGCGACAGATTAGTGGCACAGGCTAAAGGACCTTCCACTGACACATCATTCCTCTCACTCTGCAAGTTTGTATCACGGCAGCTGTCACCAATAAAACAGAAAGACAGGAGATAAAGGTGTAGGGTAAGGCTGGCGGTGGCTTTTGTTCTAAGATAGAAGATGGAAGAATTAGAGGTAGGTGTGCACAGAGTGACCTGTTTAACAGCCTGGCCTTAGTTAGCATAGGTATACCTTATATTCATGAAGGGAAAAAAATGGGACACCATTATGTCAAGGCAAAAATTTTCTGCTGAGTGCTCTATAATTATCAAATGCCGGGTTTTTTTGGTCCCTGCTACAAATTGCACCTGTCAGCTGGGGTGGTACTTAATAGTGAGTTCTATTTAAAAAATGTGTGTGGCTTAGTAAGGTAGGGTAAGAGACGCTAAGCTTTTGATTTGGGAAGCCTAAGGTAAACCTGGCGTTAACCATCACACTGCTCCACCATTCCAAACCTTACAGCGAGAAACATAATAGCAGAGAGGAGAGGATATGGTCAGCCAAAGCCTGGTGCTGCTCTGCCTTCCTAGGCTGCATTCATTTCCCTCTCTGATGAATTCTGGCAGGGAAACTCTTCACTGACCTCCCCTTGAAGGACGTCTACTCTGCTACCGAACTCACTTAAAGGACTATACATCATTTTAGAATTACAGAATAATGATAAGTTTGCAGTAATTTTAAGATTTACTTATTGGTTTCATTGCTCTGGGTAAAGACGCACAGTATGCCAAAGGCCTTAATAAATGTTTCAATCCAAATCTCATTTGGATACTTTGTTTTTTCTTTGCTTGCATGTTGGAGTTAATGCAAGATATGTGGAAAATGTTCAGCTTTAGTACCAGCAGTTACAGGTAAATGAAACTTGTCAAGGACATGACCCAGCTCTAAATCTCCCTCCGAAAGCCACATTTGGCTCTTCTTATTGGCGAGTTCACAAAGGCCTCACCCAATGTTGTCCAATCATCAAATGCATCCATTAGACTGTCCAGCAATGGGCAGAGTCTAATAGGGATCTGTTCTTTCTCATCTCTAACAGCAGAATGGCCGGGTGGTCCATGTGCCAGGCATCAGAGAGCCTTTTCTCCCACAAGTGCCATATGGGCAGCCTAGCTCTGTTCCATTAGCAGAGAGATAGGGATGAGGGCCCTGGCCTTTAAAGCGCTCAAACAGCACTGCCACAGGGCATGCCTTGCCCAACGCCAGCTGTCAAAAGGCAAATTTATGGACATATAGTGCTCATCTGACCCAGCAGTGTAGAGAAAGTTTAAGAAACTGTTATTATACTGAAAATACAGTGGCATACCAATGGTCTACTTTACAATACAAGGGCCAGAAATGTATTCAGCAATTCAGTAAGTCAGCTAAAACATAAAGTACATTCCAAGACACCAAAATAATCTTAAAATTTTTAACAATAAAATAGAAAAAAACAAACCTTTTACTGTGACAAATGTACTGAAATGCACTGCACCGAAGGGATAGAAGCAACCCTGCACCTGGCCTAAGTTTAGATGTTCCATGGCTCGCAGGGGAATGCCACGATGTGTTCCAGGCTATACCTGCCACAGGACCTGGAGCCTTTTTTAATTAATCATTACACAGCTATGAATTATTAATCTTTTATCACTATGCATGCGTACAATTAGTCATTTGACTTCTCAGTTTTTTTAGCACACTTAAGTTTTTATTTTTTTTAATGAGGCCAAATTCGGTAGAGAAATAAAAGTAGATTAACCTACGTGCACACCTTAATGAATTGTGCCACAGGCGCTAGCAATATGCAACAGCTACTTTAGGGAATTATATACAAAGCATGGCTCCACTTCGAAAATCGCTAATTACGATCAAAGGTATGAAGGGTATGCAGTTAAGGGAATTAAAATAGTAGTAATATTACGTTACATCATTTTTATGATTAGGTTCTTTTTTTGGATCTTTTAAAAGTAATACCAGCGTGACAATATATACACACTCATTTCTAAAAGTTTTTTTACTTTTAGAAACTGAATAATGTTGCCTTGTGGGTGATGTGCTACAGACTGATCGGAAATCACCAGGTTCTCAATTAGGAAAGATTTGGCTGCTTAGAACGGCCACGAGGATGCCTCGGCCTAGAGCGGCCCAAAGCGGCCCCGAGGACGTCTCGGCTCAGGAGGAGGCTGAGGATCTGAGAGAGAGCAACACCTGTCAGGTAAGCCTTCACAGTTGACGGCACACAAAGCATGCAAAGCCGTCAGCTCTGATGGCTTATCTCTGGTACCCCGTCTTGCTGGGCACAATCAGACTCCACTAGGAGACACAGGGGGCATGAAACAACAAATTTCCCTGTTCTGTTGCACCCACGACTTTCTCCTCCGATGAAGATGGTGGAAAGAGGTTGAAAAAGGAGAAAGGGAGAGTGAGAGAGACACGCTCTAAATACATTTCATTATCATTATTATAATTATATCAGTGATTGTGTGTTTTGGGTAATGCACTGCAGCATCTCTCCCCGGGGGTTCACCCAACTGAATGATTAAAGCACACGCAATAAACCATCCGTCACTGCATCCCTGTAGGACTCGGCAGAATGTGTTCAAAGAGATGTACTGAGAAACAAAAATGGAAACGAAACAGTAAATCTACACACAAAAACTGATCGGAAGAATTTCAAAAATATATTAAAATAAACCCAAAAGTTAGATAGTCTTTGTGGGAATAATTGCATGTGTGCATGAGTAGCATTCAGTGTAAATCCTGTCCAAGCTGAAAAAACAACAAAACCATGTTTTTCCATACACCATAATACAGACTATTGCTTTTTTTTTTTAAATATATCTTTTTCATATAAGCTATTAAAATTAGCATGGGTAAATCCAAAACACCTCAGTCAATTACCCAGGTACAAATAGGATATGAATAGCAAAGAGAGCTTGGACTAAGGTTTGTAACACATAATCCAATAAGCCGAGCGGTCCTGTAAGACTAGGCCTGCTCAAATGGAGGACGAGAATCTGAGAGACAAGGATTGATGAATCTTTAATCCGACAATCTCGCACATGTCTAGAAGAGATCATCCTGAGTCAAACTTCACAAATGTGCTGCAGCAGGTCTCTAAAATATTCATAACATACATGCTTCATTAAGAGTATAATACACTACGGCCTCTATTTACAGATTTATCCAATTACTGAAACAAGTGACAGAATGAGGTAGATTAAAATATTTGTTTCACCGTATATATTTGTTATTCAGCTTTGTAACATTTTGTTTCACTATTATGAAAAGCTATGGATGGATAAATAGGTTTCACAGCACAGCTCATTTGTCTGATTAAACCAGTGCAAAGAATGTGACTTTACTTAGAATGTTTTCATAAATCTCCAACCTTGTATGAAATGCCCTAAGCAGACAACTCACAGAGTACCCAAAGAAACCCACGCAAGAACGGGGGGACCATGCAAACTCCGCACAGAAAGACCCACCCTGTGCATGGGAATAGAACCCAGCATGTTCTTTTTGTGAGGCGATAGCCACTACGCCGCCGTGCCGCCCTGGTGTCTATATACTTTCTTTAATTCTTGATTTTAGTTTTAGGGGCTATTTCAGCTTGTCCAAAAGCCCTGTGTCAAACTTTTAGGTTCAGAAAGAAAGGAAAGTGGTAGTTCATTGGTAAAGGTGTACAACTGAGTTAACACTGTTGGGCCCCCTACACAAGGCCCTTAACCCCTAATTGGTTATCTGTTTAAATAAAATAAATGTAAGTTATTATTTCAAAAGATCTTATTAGAAGGATCTCTTTAGAAAAATCTATATTGTAATATAAACCAGGGAGGGCTAAATACAAATATGATAACAACTGCAACTTATTTAAAAAACTATTGTAAAAATTTATGGGTTCAACCTGTTTGCCAAAATATTAGATAGGAAGTTAGATTTTTAGGTTGAATATTTGAATGCAAAGAACTCTACTTAAACTATATTGTCTCCATGTTGGTGTAGTGCAAGAGGATCTAAAAACTGTCCTGGAAAGCAAAGAGTTAAAGGTAATATGTGCAGAAGGGGTTATTTATAAATCATGCTGCTTTTCAAACTGTCACAGGTGTGACACTCTGAAATCCTTCTGCCAAGCCTGCTGAAAGGCATCATATGCTTTCAAAAATAAATCATCGCTCAAACTGTCTTTCTGATGTGAGATAAATGATGTCACCGGTCCGATCAATTAAATCCCCCAAGTGACAAATATCCACACCAGTCTGAAGTCTCCACAAATTATTTTGACTTGAAAAGTCTACAGGTTTTATTTAACAAGTAAAAGTATGATGAAGCCCTGTGATGGATTGGCGACCTGTCCAGGGTGTACCCCCTGCCTTCCGCCCTATGTGCGCTTTGATAGGCTCCAGCAGACCCCTGTGATTCTCCAGATTCGGGAATAAGCGGGTAAAGAAGATGAATGAAGTATGATGAAAATAAAATATTAATCATTATTTTTATAGTTAATCAGCAAGATAAGGCTGCTGTATGCGATTACATTTACAGTATTTGGCAGATGCCCTGATTGAGAGCAGCTTAGGTTTATCTCCTTTTTTATACAACTGAGCAATTGGGGGGTCTTGCTCAGTAACCCAACAGTGGCAGCTGGTGGTGCTGAAAATCAAACCCTGGTCTTTAAATTAGCATTTACATTACATTTACAGCATTTGGCAGATGCCCCTATTCAGAGAAACTTACAACTGAGCAATTAGGGGGCAAGGGCCTTGCTCAGGAGCCCACAATGGTGACTTGGTGGTGCTGGGAATCAAATTCCAGTCTTTCTAGTATCAGTCAAACATCTTAACCACAGAGGAACCACTCCCCACTTGTATGCAAATGAATTTACACAGCAAACTTCAGGGGAATTAGTTAAAAATACAAACTTGCTTTTGGGGCGGTGCAGTGGTCCCCACGCTTGTGTGGGTTTACTCCAGGTAATCCAGTTTTTTCCCACAGTCCAAAAACATTTACATTAGGTTGGTGATTATAAATTGCCCATAGTATTGTTTGTCTATGTGTGGTCCTGCAATGGACTGTCAACCACCACACCACTCCGTATAAACTGTGCTCATAATGACTTCAAAAAAAGTATTACGGTGTTACCTGCTAGTTGGAAGATCGTGGGTTCGATTCCCAGTAGCATTGTCTCTGCTGGGCCACCGAGCAAGGCCCTCAAACCTTAATTGCTCATCTGTAAAAATTAGATGAAAAGGGGCGATTTTCGTAAATATGGCAACCCGCATTGATAAGCGCTCAAAAAGTCCCGCCCCTTCCGGTACAGCCGCTACCTGGAGGCGAAAGAGTTTATTTTCATACAGAAAATGGCTGCTTCAGAATCAAACCGCGCTGTGGAGGAGGGCGAAACCGCGTCCACAGAGAAACGGGAAACAAATGAAACGAGTGATTTCTGGGCCGGACTCGGTCCCATAGTGAGGCGTGAGCCGGTGGTTAAACTCCTGAATCCAGTTAGCGGGTTAAAGGCTTTGACGTGGTCGGAGGATCACCGACTTGCTGTGTCCACTGTAAACAGTGTGTCTGTCATGGAGCTCGTGTGTGATCAACACTCATCCAGCCACGGTTTAGTGTTTCACCGCACCCACATCCCTGTACCGGAGTCTTTCTGTGAACTGACGGCAAGTATTTACACAAACACCCAGGACAAAAAACAACAATGGATCACCTGTAACGTTACTGGACGCATGAATATTGTATTAAATGTTGTGCAGGAAAAACATGGCCTATTAATAGTGACAAAAAATAAGTTTTTGACAACTTTGAACGTAACACATTCGTTTTTAAAAAAACTGATGCAAATTATGCCCGATAGATTTTCTCTTTTCGTCCTATTATTCATTCATTCATTTTTAGTGGCGAGGAAGTGACGCTGTCATAAATAATCTGAGACGTCATTGCTACGTCAGAAGTTGTATACATTTTAAGTAGGTACTCTATTTAAGTTATACGCAGAATATTGTTTTATATACAGGTTGTCCCGTAAGAATTTCTGAAAATAAACTATTTGAAATAAAAAAAAAAAGAATTTATATAATTAGCTTTACATAACTATTATTGTTTAAAAAAATACATTTCGATGTGAGTGTCCTCCACTGCTGAGATTTCTTGATGCACCATGGCCTACAAATTCTCCCAAGGGTAAAATATGGGGTGAGATCTGGGAAAATAGTTATTTTCCTGTGTATAGAAACGTATGGCATACCATGTAGTATGAGGTTATATTATATTGGTTATATTACATCCGTCATGTTGATATGTGACATTGCAGCTGTGCGAATTAGAATTGGGATGATGATTACTTGGATAATAATAAACAAGTTCTGTGTAACCACAAGAATTTCTTTCTGGAAATATTTAGTTACACGATTTTGAATTATGACCCTCTCTCTGTGTTTTTTGCACTGTATACCATAATAGCATCACTACATAATTTGATAATCTTTTTTTTCTTTCTTTTTTTATTAGGTGGGCCCAGAGGATAAAGTAAAATCAGCAAAACAAAAATTGGAGAACTCTAATGACCCCTCAGTGAGGCAGGTTTTTCTTTTGGACAGAGTCATGAATCCTCAAGGCGGAGCCTTGCGTGGCATAAAGTACACCAGCTGGTCGCCACTCGGCTGCGACATAAACGGACGCTGCGTTCTGGCATGCCTGACGTTAGACTGCCGCTTGACTGTTCAAAGCTGTCACAAGCGACTGCGCTGGACACAGGTCCTGAACCTTACTGAACTTTATGGGGACATGCTAAAGTCTAGGAACTACTCAAATGGCAACGCTTCTGAAACCTTGCAGGAAGACCTGGAAGATTTTGAGGTCCTTCAGAGTAGATATCAGATGCAGACACCTGTGCGCATGGAATGGTCTAGTCTGTGCAACACACAACAAATTCAAAGCAACAACGAATGCAAGAACATGGAGACGGTTCTATTAGCTGTGCTTATGGAAAATGGGGACTTGGTGGTATGGCAGTTTTGCCTGCCCATACAAGGAAAGGAATCGGTTGTCTCGTGCAACACTATCAAATCGGAGGTATCGTCACCGAGTGTGTTAGCCTGGTGGGAGTACGAGCATAGTGGGCGCAAAATGAGCGGCCTAATTGTGGGTAGCACAGTGGGACCTGTTAAAATATTGCCAGTCAATTTGAAGGCAGTGAAGGGGTACTTTACTCTCAGACAGCCCGTGGTACTATGGCAAGACACTGATAACATTCCAGTGAGCAACATCAAGTGTGTCACTATCTTCCACCCAGCACAGAAGTGTAACTGCAGTTTGGTTGTTGCTGCACGAGGACCATATGTCTTCTGGTGCTTGTTGCTCATCTGCAAAGCTGGACTAAATGTGCACAATTCTCATGTTACTGGCCTTCACTCAACACCAATTACATCCTTAAGCGTCACTTACAATGGGAAAGCAGTATACACCTCCTCACTGGATGGAACAGTAAAAAGGTTGACACCGGTTTTTACAGACACTGCTATCGTTTTCAAGCAACAGGAGGTGGAGCTACCTGAAGGTGTCCGTGGCTTTCGTGTCCATGGGATCTCCAGCAGCCCGAATGGTGGCTACATGGCTGTAGCCACTACTGAAGGCATGCTTAATGGTTTGCACCCAGTAGTTCGCAACAACCTGGTGCAGTTCATTACGCTCATGACGCCAGATGAAGCAGGGGCAAAGCTTCTTGAATCACAAGTGCAAAGCCTTTACAAGCAGGTTGACCTGCTGGACCTGTTGCGATGGCGTGTAATGACTGACAAGAAGATTTCTCAGTTCCTTCAAGAAGAACTAGATGAAAAGACATCTACATCAAACTCAATGTACCTCTGGAGACTTAAGCTTTTTCTCTTGCGTGTCCTTTACCAGTCTTTGCAGAAGATGCCAGTGGAGGCTCGCTGGAGGCCTACGCATGAGGACAGCAAAGCTTTTCTACCTGATGACGCCGAAGGGGACCCGGCGGATGCGAGCACTGCTGACTACAGTGTGGCGGCTGACACTTCCGAGATGATAGAGACAAATGCAAAGGAAGCTGAAGAAGCGGCAGATGAAGAGCGAATAAGTGAAATAACAGCATGGATCGAGGAGGTGGAATCTCATCTAACACGTGAGCACATGAAGAAAGTTCTAGGAGAGGTCTACATGCACACAGTCGTCACAGAAAATACATCTATCCCTGCTAAAGGAATCTGTGACTTCCTGTCCAGTGATGCAACTAATGACGATCGAACTGTCAAAGTGAGTTCTAAGCGTTTTTTTGTTGTTATTTTTGTGTTTGCTTAAATACAATGAATCGTTAATATTAAATACTAAGTTTTAGCGCCCCCTTTTGAAATTCTGATTATGACTTGGTCTGGGTTATGCTTGTGTATATATGTTTTCTTTTATATATAAAACTGTTTTGAATTAATTTGCACACTTGGACATACCGGTTACTTGTTTGTTTTCTTCTTTACTCTCATACGAAATGTATTAATTAATATTTATCCGTTCATCTTATATATATCCTCCTATTCCCTAACTCGGGGTCATCGGGGTCTACTAAAACCAATCCCAGTGCACATAGGGCAAAAGGCAGGGGCCACACATAAACGAACAACTAGACACACTCACTCCTATGGAGTGCCTATGGGCAATTTCGAATCAACGGTCAACCTAATGTATATGTTTTTGGACTGTGGGAGGAAACCGGAAAACCTGAAATAAACCCACACAAGCACAGGGAGAACATGCAACCTATGCACAGAAAGACTCCTTACCCGGGAATCAAACTGGGACTTTCTTACTGTGAGGCGATCGTTCTATATAATGGTGTATAATTTAGTTGTGGTGTTTTGTAGTCAATGAAAATCTTGGCTATCCCTGCCTAGAATAGATTCAATTCAAACATAAAAAGTTCCACATTAATACCTGCAGCACGGTTGAGCATAAAAAAAAAATTACATTTCAATATAGATTGCAAGCCTAGTGTTGCATAAAACTCAGTGTCATCCTCTAACACAGGGTTTGTACTTAAGTCATTAGTTTCATCTTTTATGAATAGTGCAAGTATAATTCTTTCACGTATTACTCTAGCAGTTCTTGCTGAATAATGCTGCAGCATCAGATTTGTACATTAATTCTTCCCAGGCCTGATGTGACGTTCTATGTGAAAAGGGCAGACCCACTCAATAAATAAAGATTGATTGGACCCTTTTATAATAAAACCATGCAGATTTTGTTTAGAAACGAAACGTTTGTTTGAAAAGTAATAATGTGGAACGCGTAGAAAGATGTGAAGCTGACGCACACTGAAGGTCAGATTCTGACATTCTTTTATCCCTAGTGAACAAATAGAATGAATAAAAGGATTTATGGTGTCTTTTGTCTCACATTATTTACAGGTTCTGATTGGTCACATCATGAAGAAAATGAACAAGCAGACTTTCCCCGAATACTGCAGTCTATGTAAAGAGGTTCTGCCTTTTACTGACCGCAAGCAGGCCGTCTGCAGTCATGGACACATATGGCTGAGGTAAGATGGTGCACTGTTGGGCAGCTGGACACATCCTCATCTCAGTCCTGTTTGGTGCAAATTGAGGACAAAATATTACTTAATTAGGTAGTCCACAAACTTTTTGGGTGGTAGGCATTCGAAAGGTCAAAAAGACTGTCCCTGGTCTGAGTCCCGGAAAAGGGATTTGTCTTTAAGAGTTTGTTCTGTGTGGCCCTGTGATAAACTGGCAACCTATTTAGGATGTAGCCCTGTTTTTCGCTATATGTGCACTGGGATAGGCTCCACCAGACCTTCCTTGACCCCTAGTTATAGAATTAGCAAGTATACAAGATAAATGTCAAGCTTTTTTGGTTTATATTTTCTGCAGTATAACAGTATAAGAGAAATTTCAATTAAAAATAAATAATTTTAGAAAGCACTGTATACTAATTATATAAAAAAAACTGAGTGAAAGTTAATGCATGTATCTAGTAAATTTGCAACCTGTGCATTAGGCTTGCTGTTTTGATGCGCTTATGTCACTTGCCCACCAGCAATATATTGCTGTTTAATAAAGGGAAGTCATGAGTACAATACTATGCTAAAAAATGCCTTGTTTATGTTCTTAAGTGCATGTGTTTGGTCTTTCTTTCTTTTTCTTTCTTTTGGGGGGGCCCTCTCAATTTAGGTGTGTGCGATCGTTCCAGGTCTGCCAGAGCGTAACATATCGCCGCTGTCTGCTGCAGGACAGCATCGCTTCAGTACCACAGCCTGAGGGTAAAACCTGCTGCTCTATCTCAGTTTTGCCCACACACACACACACGTGCGCGCACACACATGCACAGAGCAAAAATCCTGTGGGACAAGAGTTGGAAACCATGACGATAGATGGGTCTGTACAGAAACTTTTTTTCATACATATAATGCCAAACGGTACTCTGTGAAAACATATTAGGCTATATTATTTATATTTTTTAGGTAATCTCTGTTTATCCGAATAAAAACTTTTCAGTGATTTAAAAATGTTATTTAGTAGCTCTTTTGTAGGAGTCTCTCTCTCTATAGTAAAAACATTAGTAAAATTTTACCATAGGACATTCGGTCACTTTATTTTCTTTATACATTTAAATTTCTTATATATATATATTTTCAAGACTCAGAGTAAAGGTCTAATAAATGCTTCCATGACTAATGATAAAATCCGTATTTCTGTTAAATGCATTTTAGTTTATCGGTAAAAATGGTATAAATGCACAGGGATCCATTGGCTTAGCTAGTCGGCTTGTTTGCCGTGCTAACAAAAAAAAACAAAAAACTTGCTTCTCGCCTTGTGTTTGAATAATGATTGTTTATTTATTTTGCTAAGATTTCTCTTTGCATGCGTTCCCACAGATCCAGACTGGGTGAAAAAAATCCTACTGGGACCGTGTATATTCTGTGACTCGCCGCTGCTTTGAAGAAGATCCAAACGCTGCTGATACACTCCTTAAATTGACTTTGTATACTCAATATATACTCAAGCATTACCATTGAACTTATATTTGTTGATTAGTTAAATTTTAATGCTTGAATATTTAGGCCAAAAAGCACTGCTTTGTTTTGTTTAACGCCTGAGATTGTTTTCCACGATACGCACAAAAAACGGCGGGAAAAACCTTCTCCTTAACCTCAACTTTGTCCATTTGTCTGTGCTGCTATGATTTAATTTTTAAATCACAAATTTCCTTTCGGCTCGTCATACAGTTCTACTACTTAATTGGTTTCTTGAAACATCTTCATTGACAGCGTCCTGTTTTTACACAGGAACTTTACACAGGCTGCAAGAAGAAAGATTAAAGCCTGCAAAAGCCGGATATGAGGCAAAAGTGTTTTAACAGTGCATTTCGCCATGCCTCCTGAGGGACCCGCCTCTAATGAGATACCAGGGTAATGAGGTGCAGATTCCAGCCACAGATGTGATTCTGGTTTTAATTAACAAGAGGCGGGGTTAGAGTGCATATTGTTAAATATAGTCAACCCTCTTTTCTGGGCCGTAGGGAAATAAATTGAAAAGCCGTACAGTTTGACACGTGACCTGCCCTTAAATCTCTACCTCAGGGTCAGTAAGATGATTTTTGAGGTCTTGTTCGCCTGTGTCCACTACATCAGCTACTGATCCCCACAGTGCCTTGCACCATCTCTCAGATGACTGGATTGTATCCGATGCCTCTGGGGCTGGAAATAAGAAGCACGTAGACAGACAAATTGCTATAACTTAATAAAATAAAAGCAAAGCAATTTCCGGTTTTCTGTTCTACAGATAAGCTTAAAAAGTTATATGTAAACAAGAACTGGATGACTGGATAGTTATGCATGATGCAAGCACTTTGTGATTAAACAGCAGCAAGAACCCAAAGGGTCAACTGTCTAGAACAGCAGAGGTGTCACATTAAAATGAACAAAGTGGCATACTCCAGGGTGTTTTTCCAAACTGTAACGTGTGCACCGTCAACACCCAACTTGCAGCAAGTGGGGGAAAAAGGTTGTATTTATTTTTAAACATGCTTGAGAATGGACTACTAATAGACTCTCAGGGTCTGGGGCCAGTTACTAAATGTTTGCATATTTTTGTACAATGTGATCTGTATCTACTGTTTTGATAAGCAGATTTCATAAATATCTATTAACATGTCTTTGGCACATGGATTTAGTGGATTAGAATTTTTCTAGGAATATATGCTAAGTAGCATATTATTCATTTATCTTCCCCCAACTCGGGGTTAGAGGGTTTTGCTGGCACCTATGCCAGCACACATAGAGCAAAAGGCAGGGTATACCCTGGACAGGTTGGCAGTCCATTGAGGACCACACATTAACCAACAACCACACACACACACTCTTATGGGCGTTTTGGATTGTGGGAGAAAACTGGAGTAAACCCACACAAGCACTCAGAGAACATGCAAACTTTGACAAAAATACCCCTTGCCCAGAAATCGAACCCAGGACCTTGCTGTGAGGTGACTGTGCTAGTATCCGATTAGTTAAAGCTAAAGTAAAGTATGTGCCACTTAAAATAAATTATTTGGGTAGAGCTATGATCAATTGAACGTTTAATGTTTTCTGACAAGCTAATGCTCATGTCTTTCTTTTTAATTATTATTTCAAATAAATACATTCTGAAATATTTTTATAATATTATATGTACAATTCCCTTATTTATCCCATTGTTATCGTCACAAGGTTAAACAAAGTTCTACATTTTTTTTCTTGTTTTATTATTACTAATAACTACAGTGGTGATATGAAGAGGAAGATCATGCTGTAAAAATTAATCATGTTTTGGCAGAAGCTCCTTTGTCTTTTATATCATGAGTCCGAAAGCATGTGTACAATAATTTTATCCTCTTTTATCATTTCTTCACATAACACACAAAACACAATTTGGTTTTTTTTAACATGCAATACTCACAGCCTCGAAACTGTTTCAAATGTTACGTTGGCATCAGCATGTCATTGATGTGGCACTGTCTTGGATTTCCAACTCCAGTGGCCTTTCTAGATCTCTGCTGCTGGGAAACTGTGCTTGTATTCTTTGATAAACACCTTGCAATAAAATAAATAAACAAATAATTACCTATAGTGCCATAAGAGCTTAAAATTAACAGTTGATTTTGATTCGATTACATGCCTGATTTATGCAGAATTTTACATGTGGTACAATGGGTCACATGACCACCTTATGGATTATATTTCAAACGTTAACATTGTTAATCAAACTACACCTTTCAAAATATAAATAAGGTTAGAAAATAGTGTTCCGATTTGTTTTACATTACAGCATTACAGCCAAGTATCATTTCTTTAGTATTTTCACATGAATAGATATAATAAATAGTATCACCTGCAAACATAATAAATATTGGTATCATGGATTGGTGTGCAGTCTTAATTAAATAAGGGGTACCAAAGGGAGCTTAAAAGCAGCCCTGGGGAACCCCAGTGGTAAGTGCCAGTTCTGCACAATAATGGAATTCTATCCTGACTGACTGAATGTGCTCTGGCAGTAACAAAGTTCTTCATTGCATTTTTTAGATTTGCATTATCCTAAACATTTATTAGAGATTCAAAGTTTATTTCAAAATGTCAGTGGCGCAGTTTGACTCTTTGCTAGATTTGCATAATAAAACACAAGACTTTACCTTGCTGTCAAAGTGAAACGCTTTTGTTTATCGCAGAAAGAAGCTCACAGCTCTAGAACAAAATCTGAAAAACATACAAAAATGTCTAAAGAAACTTAGTCCACATTAGTTTCATTTGTATAATTTAACATTGTTAAGCACTGTGCTTATTGACATCTTCATCCCTGACACACACAAATTCACACACACATACAAAGCAGTCGGTGATGGGTCACTGCCTACCATAAATACCATGTAGCTGTAAAGCAACGTTAACCAGCTGATTTAAGGATCTGCTATACAAACCAGGGCAGTTAGATTTTTTTAGGGTTCCCACATAGGGTTCCCTTTGCATATTTTTTAGGACATTTGCACATAATTTCTAGGCATTTCCAAAATTATTTTCCAGGACATTTCAATTTCATCATAACAGGAATCACAGATTTGGGCTTACAGTAATATCTCCTCAGACATTATAATTATTAATCATAGACGACTTTAATAAATGTACAAATGTACAAAAGCAAAATGTACTATACACACACACACACACACAGTGTCTAAATATAAACTCTTCACTTTATTATAGTGAACACATTACAACAACTGCCTGGGCTGTTTGCATAACGTATTTCTCCATCATCGTTCAGATTTGAAATATTCTAGAAAAATCCTGGAACTACTTAGGAAATTTCCTGGAAAAAAGATTTTAGAAAATGAACAAGAGTGGAAAAAACAATGAATGTAAACATCACACATGCCTGTTAATGTGGTCCACCTGGTCCTGCTGTGATGCCGCCAGTGACCCATGACTGACTGGTTTGTGTGTGTGTGTGTGTGTGTGTGTGTGGAAGATGTCAATAAGCACACTGCTTGTTTAACAGTATTAAATCACTCAAGTGGAACTAATGTGGACTTACAAAGGGGACAGGCAGGCATTTTACTGCTATATTCATTAACCCTCTACTCAACACCAGAGCCTCAACCTTGAAGACGTGTCAGGGGGGTCTGAGTGTGTTGTGTATATATTATAGACATCAGTCTTTAGGGCTCAGCTCTAATAGGAAAGTGTTTAGATAGTTTGTTCATGCTGGCCACTTTGCAAAAGAAAATCTATAGTGTACTTTAACTTATTTAATAAACTTTATAGATACTTTAATTGAACCTTTAAGATTTTTCCAGTGTAACAAGCCATATAGCCATGTTTCATTCTGTGTTAG
>JAOTQW010000016.1:2566409-2577024 GCA_026260075.1 Sisor rabdophorus
ATATGTGAACAACTATACACACTGCTCAAAGAAATAATAGGGAACACTTAAGCAACACAATGTAACTCCAAGTCAATCACACTTCTGTGAAATCAACCGCACAGCTTTCCATGTGCTCGCCAGAGGTAGCCTGAGTGTTATTAGGTACTGAGATGAGATCTTCAGACCCCTTTGTGAGACATATGCCGGTGTCGTTGTCCCTGGGTTCTAACGCAAGACATTGCTAGAGCTTATGTGGCTGGAGTGTGGCAGTTCCTGCAAGATGAAGGCACTGATGCTATAGACCTGCCGCCTGTTCCCCAAACCTAAATCCAATTGAGCACATCTGAGACATGTCCCACTCCATCAACCAACACCACAGACTGTCCAGGAGTTGGCTGGAAGTCCAGCTCTGGGAGAAAATCCCTCAGGAGACCATCCGCCACCTCATCAGGAGCATGCCCAGGCGTTGTAGGGGGGGTCATACAGGTAGGTGGTGGCCACATACACTACTGAGCCTCATTTTGACTTGTTTTAAGGACATTACATTAAAGTTGGATCAGTCTGTAGTGTGTCGTGTGTCAGTCCAACCCCTTAACCAATGTGCTTCCACTTTTTTCGACAGCGAATTAGATGGAATTGTGTATATCTTTATGATAGCTGGTTATCTGATGGATAATCTTTAGATGCATAAGTGGGTGAAAAATGAGCCGGTGCAGGTGTGCACATTTATATATAGCTGCATATTGACCAAAAGAGTAACTGGACAGTTACACACACATACACAAAGTGGATCTTGACATTGTTTTATGTCTTATTTTTAAATCCAATTCTAGAATTTGTTTGAATATAAGAAAATTTTAAAAATAACAATATACAGAAAATTATTTGTGTGGACCACAATACCAAAATATGATACAAATTCTTTATGAAAATAGTATAAAACACATTCATTGTAACAGGGGTGAGTTTTGGCCCATTTATCGGGAAGTATACGGTCCCTTAAGCATGTTATGTTTAAAGAACAGGAGGAATAAAAATCAACATTTACTGAGGTATATTTAAAATGTTTCTAATAATTGTATTTAGTCAAGCAGGAATCCAACAGAAGCATACAATGTCTGCAAGTTGTTTTGTTTTGCCCTTTTTTTACCACTACAGCACAGTAACAGTTCGGAGACCCAACACTATCAGATAAAAGATACCCCCTTAACAAACAAGCCCTGTGGCAAAAAAATCCAACCCCAGATCAATGCAAACCAGGTTCACAGGCAAAGTGACCAACACGGTCAGTTCACGCACACAGTCTTGACCTCATTTCTCGTCTCATCTCCACTCATCAGCCAAAGCAGTGTCATTATCACTCCCTGCTATCAGACACCCTGCTGGCCATGAGACGCCTGATGGACAACAGAAGTGGAGGAGAGTAGCAGAGCATGAGCGGCTCACGCTGTAACCAGAGAAGTGATGTTAATCTAGTGGAGCGCAGGGCATTCGGGGTATAATTGTTGCGCTACACAGCTAGAGTGATGATGCCACAGATCTAGAGGAGTTAAGCCCAAGATTTGTGTTGATTATTTCTCGGTCTACCCTCATTTTTCCCTTTCTTCCAGGGACTATATGAATATTCCCTGGCACGTCTAAGCATCATGGGGCAGCAGGGAAGGATCGGCAGCATAGCTTTAGCTCAAGTAATGAGGCCTAATCCCCTGCTGACTGGGTCCTGTTTAAACAGCTCCTGCCTGAGCCACCCAGTAATCGAATAATTAACCTCAATGCCCTTCTCTGCCTACCTGCTATTTCACTATCACAACAACTGCCCTGCCCCCAACCTCCACATTATGGAAGGGAAGAATCGATAAACAAATGCTGTCAAAACAGTCAATAGAATTGTATTGGAATGTAAATGGAGCAGCAAAAAAATTGTTAGGGATATGAACGCGCCTGTCTATAGAAGATTTTGCAAAATAGCATAATAAGCATCAATAAAAGTGCAGGCAATACTCTAGAATTGTGGCAAGCAATGGTAAAAAATAAAAATAAATATAACATCATTTATACCTCCACTAACGCTACACTGGGTGAATTATTAAAGGTGTACTGCCTTAGACAGGCATTATAGAAACATGGCCCATGGTGCAATAGAACAACTATTAACGTTTGTGCTGCTGTAACACCATCTAACCACTTAATTGTCCATGTTGACCACACAAAGACAGGTCATGTTCACTTCTTTGGGCTTTTTTCAAAATTTGAGAGAGCTATGCTGTTAAAAGAAGCTTTAGTAAAGCACAAAACACAATAGAGCATGCGATTATAGGCAAATAGTAGGGAGTGACAAAGTAACTTTTACTATTCTAAAAAAAATAATTTATTCATTCATCTTCTACACCCACTTATCCTCTAATTCGGGGATCTTCTGGAGGCTATCCCAGCTCTCTAAAGGGTGAAAGGCAGGAGAGGTACATGCCGGGCAGGTTTGGAAACACCAATCAACCTAATGTATGTGTTTTTGGTCTGTGAGAGAAAACCGGAGTTCCCTGAGTAAATTCATGCAAGCACGGGGAGAACATGCAAATTCCAAAAAACATGCACGTACATACAGTTAAAACTACTGAAATTTGGTAAATGCAAAAACTGGAATATAAAATGAAAATTTTATTTATTTTAATTTTTTTATTGCAATCAGAGGCGGCCCGGGCAAGGAGTTCTGTGTGTGTCTGTGCTTGTGTGTTTTTTTTTACTGGTTTCTTCCCAGTCCAAAAACATGTACATTAGGTTTATTAGTGATTTTAAATTGCGCATTGGAGTGAATGTGTGGTTGTTTGTCTACATGTGGCCCCACAATGGACTGCCAACCTGTCCAGGGTGTACCCTGCCATTTTCCCTATGTGCTCTGGGATAGGCTCCAGCAGACCCCGTAACCCAGAGTTAGGGAATAAGCATATAGATAAATAAATATTTGCAAATTACATTTCACTATATTATTGACTAATTTTCCCATATATAGATTTTTCAGATTAGGTTTTAAATTATTGCAAGTAATAAAGGTGCTAGCAGTTAAGTTAGCACAATTTCTCGCTTTTCCGACATAGTTTCAAATACTGACATGCTTTGCTCGAGGTGTAGGTGCTAGAGTGACTACAGCACTTTAAACACATTGCCTCCAAACACATGTGTTATCATTTTCTGCTACAGCCAATCAGTTTAGACAGACAGCCTTGTACTGTAGCAATTTACCGATCTGATCTATGGCAAATCACACACTCCACTTTCAGTGTGTGCATCTCTAACAAAAAACACGATCAAAAAGCACATCGAAGAGGTGATCAACACGTGCAGCTGCGTCTCCTCGTCATCCTCTTATTCAAAAAGATAGAGAGAAAAAGGGTGTGTGTATTTTTGTGTAGGTGTCTATTGAAGACATCAGCTGGCACCCATTAAGCCTAGATAAAATGCTGTCATACGTAGTGGGTGAATAGATTGTGTCATTAAGTAGCAAAAGCAAACAGAGCAAAGCATTCTGAGATGCCGGCGTCTGGTTCTGACAGTGGAACAGAAGATTAAGGTACGTTCAGAGTCTCTCGTCTGTCAGAACTTCAAAGCCAGTGCAGGCGTTTCTTGTTTCCGCAGGTGCAGCAGCCAAATCGCACAAGCTCGGCTGCCTCTCAGGCTGTCAGGGCCCACCTGACACCCCCTTCATCAGGTGTGCGGCACTTTAATGCCAACATAGATAAATAAATCAACTTTTCAATATTAAGCGCCAATACCGCCACCTGCCTGGGAAGGATGTTATAGGAAAAGCTTATACGCCTCATCGCAGGAGATTAATTGTTAGATTTATAATAATTATTTTAAAATCAAACAGCTTCAGCTTCCTAAATCATGACCTGTTGAAGCATCTAAAACATATAGGTTGTTTGTGGGGGCAGACAGAAGTAAAGGGAAGCAAAAAAATTTCTTTTGCCTAACAAACACACACACACATGCTGCAGGCTACAAAAAAATGAAATACTGCAGAATGTGTGTGTGTGTGTGTGTGTGTGTGTGTGTTTCAAATAAAAAAAAATACAAATGACAAATAGGATGAGGAGCTAGACAATGAAACAACATGCAACATCATAAACCCAGTTCAATCTGCTGAAGATAAAAAACAGTGGCGCCTGAATATTTTATCTCTACTGATTCACTCTTGGTTGATTTTTTTTGTTTCAAACAGGCGATGTGTGGAGAAAGACAGAAAGCTGTTTAGATTTAAAGCCATATTCTGCATTTGTTCGATTTTGCTTGAACGGCTGCCTCGCACAAGGAGACACGGCCCTTTCAGAATGCTAAAGTAGCCAAATTCAGCTTTCAGAAGCAGCGTGAACAGATTCTGATGACAATAGTGAGAAAAGAGCTACAGGAAGTGTGACTTTAGATTCACAAGGTTCCCAAAAAAAACAGAAAAAGAAAAATGTATTAAAAAAGACAGAGCAAAAAAAGGGTGGGGCAGGCATTGAGAAGGCATGAAGGAAGAGAGAAAAGGAAAAATTAATTTATTTCCCTAAAAGAACAGTGTGGCAGACCCAGGGGGTCACTATAATTTGTGAAAAATTAAAGGAGACAGATTAAAACTGTCCAATTTCCACATCAAACAAACCTTGGCTCTTTTCTCCTGGGGAGAGTGCCTCACACACTCCACTACAAAAAAAAATCCACAAAAAAAGACAGAAACAACCCCTCTCTCTCTCTCTCTCTCTCTCTCTCACACACATTCACACACACACACAGTCTTGTCCTTATCCTCACACCTTTTTTACTCTCATACTATCCTCTATTTCCTTAATAATCCCACTCTCTAATTCCCTTAAGCACTGTACTGGTTACACTATCCAGTGTCTCTCCCCTGTCTAATTATACCCTTGTGTGTCTATTAATCAACTTCTGAATTATTTACAAAGGATGGATCTTCTGCCTGTAACTGGCTTTGACACAGAGAAGGGGGAGAAGGAAGGTAAAGACAATACAGTGGGGTAGCGTTTGAGACAACCAAAGATGAGGAAGAAAACCAATACAGTACGACGGTCTGTGTGTGTTAGCAGGCCCCTGAGGGCTAAAAAACTGCCGAGATGAGACAGACCTCAGTCAAAACACACCATGTTTACTTTTCTTTTAATACAAACATTAATCCATGAATATATGCAGCCATAGCAAGAGGAGTAAATAAGGGAAACACGTAAGGGAGTATTAAAGACAGAGACAGAGGGAAAGACGTGAGAATAGAAAGAAAAATTACATTTTCAAACTTGTGTTTGGAACTTTACAGTGGGCTGCTCATAAACAGCATGCAGCAAAATATTAACGACTCCTATCTGCAATCCTACTGGTAATAAAATATTTGAAAAACGGACGTTATTATGTCTTGAAAGATTTTTAAAATTCGCTTGGCCACCAAACACCATTATTGACACAATTTTAATGAAACTATTAGAAAATATGTATTAGCGTCGGAGTACCATGGTCCGGCAACTCATGTCCCTTGAGTTTCTTCATCCTATATCTGCTGATTACCTGCTGATTACCTGCAGCAGGTGTGTTCAGTCTATCAGAAGCTGGGAGAGACCATCTTATTAATTGAATACACCAAATAAAACCCCCTACACTCAACACAAGGGAAGTTAAGATGTTGGCATGGTGACTGGAAGGTCATGGGTTCAATTTCCCACACTCCCAATCTGTCACTCTTGGTCCTTAACCCTTCATTGTTCAGTTAATAAATCAAATAAATGTAAGCCCTCTTAATAAGATTGTCTGCCAAATCCCACAAGTGTAAATGTAAGTTTTACTTTAAAAAAGTTGTGACACTGAAAACACCCTCACACATTCTTTGTTCATTTAAAATCAAGGGATTTAAATGCACATATTGTACCTATATAACTGCTTGGATGGATCATTTCCAAAAAAAATCTTTACAAGCACAAAGAATACATGCTCGTCAGGTCTCTGGCTCTCAGAATAGGGTGTGGAAATGAGCGGGCTATTTGCATATAAACATTGCAGCGGGGATCATTCTTGGTGGTGTGCGGCACAGCGAAAACATTCACACAAGACGATTTTTATGTGCAAATTTTATCTGCACGTACAGTGCACATTATTATTTCATCAGCACCCGCTGTCAGGCTGTACGTTCCACAATCCCATATTCCCAGGTCTCTGTGAACGTCTCTGAGCTCATTCTTTCTTCACTTCCATCAAGTACATTACATTTATATTTATTCAGTCTTTTTTCCAAAGCAACTAAGAAGTGAAGGGATACTCTAGCAGTGCTTCCAGCTGTTTGAGGATTTGACAGCAGGACTGCAAGTGCTGCAAAAGAAGCAAGCATTATCAGATTGACCGGTAGCATGATCAGCCGGGGACTAGCAACCAAATGTAACAGTTAAACACATGCAGTAGACAAGAATTGCCAAAACATATTTTGCAAATTAAACCAACTACATTAATGGCACTATAGTTAAACTTCAAACATATTTAGCTTTAGAGCTACTAATTACTATTTCTTTCCATCAGACATCACAGGCTTGGTTAAATAAAAAAAAAATCACTTCTAAAATTATTAAAATGCAAGACTTATTTTAGCCCCCTGAAAACCAAGACAAAGCAACCCAACCCAGCAAAACATTCATTTCAGTAGAGAAACAAGTGTCCCAGTTTGAAAAAAGATAAAAGCGAATACATGTATAAATATTATTCACCCTAACACAAGCCTATTTGCCAGCTGTGAATACGAGTTGCCTGATTTACGAGTGTAAGCAGCTTATAAATTGATTTGTCAGGTTCGCACCGAGTACCTTCATCAGTAGAAGTTTATGTAAACTGCCATCTGCAATTTCCCTATCTGGCAATCCAAGTTATAATCCAGTATAAAGAGAACCAAAGCAGAAACAGTGACATGACAGAAATCTCACTTGGGAGAGGCGACTCTGCACCTCTAAGCAGTTTATGTCATTTGCTTAGGGTAGAAGAAAACATTTTCTTACAAGACAAGGAAAAGATCTTAGAACAAATCTGACACATGAAATCCCTTAATATCACCATAATTGCTTAGGAACAAATATAAAAAGAGTTATTGTTACACTTTGTGTCACTACTGTTTACTTTAAGTCTGTAAAAGGAAGATTTCAGTATTTATGATACCCTTTATTGCCCACAGCATCAATGCACCTGCATTTGAAACATTCTGTATCCGAATCATTTTTGGGACACCATTAATTTCATATGTTTATTACAATATGTATCACAATTTGCTCATTTAAAGACGATGGCATGGGTCTGCTGTTCCAATCTATTCCAAAGGTGAGTCAGATTAGTGTTGTTGAAGCTCAGAAGCTTTATCATGTTACAACACACCAATGCAAACTGGACACAAAGTGTACTTTCAACTTTTGTAGCAACTTTTTGGGTTTCTGCAATTTTTCGTTTATATTAGTGAAAATATATTACACGAGGCTGAATTGCAAGTAATTTGTCACATGCATGGTGTTACTTGTGTTTTATGTTGCTAACATTAGAAATAAGGACCATTTTCTCTTCTGATGTCTTTTCTTGTATTTCAAAATGTAAAGTAAAGTGTCATATTTACGATTCTCCTATGTTAGCTTGATCTCAAAGAGCCTTTTAATCTTTTTTGTTTGTAAATTGTAAAACCCATAGTTATAAATTTTTTGCTGTTCCAACGCGGATGCAGTGTGATATAAATCTTTATAACATGCTGTTGGGTCTCAGTGGGGGAAAAAATCCAGAAGAATGTGTCCTTATCTTGCAGCTTTGACCAAAAATTGCTGACTGTTAAGTGGCAACTAATCTCTGTCTGCAAAAGGGCAACGCTCTCAGAGAAACTATATACTAATCCACTTCACAAAGTTATTAGATCAAAGAACAGCATCAGAATCTGCAGGGTTGAAGCTAATGAATAATGTCATTTGAGTGTTAACTTTGAATAAAATATTCTTGTTTGTTTGAATGTGTGCCTTTTTTATTTCTAAAAATGTTCCCTATTTTAGAGACATTTGATATATATAAAATGATTTAAAACCATGTGTTATTAATTCGGGAAATCATACCAGCACATTAGATATTCCTATTAAAAAAATCTTATTCTCTGGTTCCTACTGTTACATTTACCTTTGCAGAGATTTTATAGAGCGTTGTGGAAATGGTAGGAAGTGGTTAAGGTGTTTTTCTGCTAACTGATACATTGTAAATTTGATTCCCAGAAAAACCAAGTTACAATTGCTGGGCCCCTGTGCAAGGCCCTGAATGTCTGCCAAATGCTGTAACATGTACATGTAAAAACCTAGCTTAATCTGTCAGCTGAGTGCATGGACTGAGATTGAAAGAAAGTTCCCTGGTGCTATTTTTTTTCTTGTCCATTAACATTATCAAACCAGAAACAAGCTTATAAGACAAGTGCACATATGCAGTACAGGGTTTTGTGCAAGCAGCCTCGTGTGTTTAACACGGTAAAGAGGGACACAGGGTGCAGAAACAGAATCCATCATGTCTCTCTCTCTCTCTTTCAGCTCCGGGGGAGTATTTGTTCATAGCACGAGCCGCTCAGTAAAGTAAACAGCTGTTTCTAGTCAGACTCCACTACTGTGCTACCATTCTTCATGGTGATGCGCTTTGCTGTTTAATGTATTGCTATTAACTGTGGCCTAATTAAAACTAATGACTGTCTCATTAAACACTCTTAGTAGCTAACCGCTTCACTGAACCACAAGCGGTAAGCTGACTTAAGGAGGCAAACACACTATTCAAATAATCATTTGGCTAAAGGAAGTGCTAGGAAAGTGTTGACTTTTTAATCGAGCAAATTTTTTTTAAATTAAGAGGTAATCAATATTCAAGGAGATGACTTTATTACGGTTCATATCAAAAATCATGAATAGTTAACATTCGAAAACATCTACTTCTATGATTGTTCAGTCCCTCATTGCCTAAAAGTAAAAGAGCAAATCAGAAAGGATGAATTATTAATTAACTCTATGATTATACTATGATTTTGCAATTAAAATGCAACATGTTTTTCACTCGGCTGGACACCCAATGCTGAAATCTGCTTCACAGGCAGCGTTCATCCCGCCCTCCGGGTTTCATTTAGATCAAAAAGAAGCTAAAAAAGATGGAATCAAAAAGCATTTACAGTCTCACACCCATCCTGCCTTCCTCACCCTCTATTTGTAAAAGCAGCCAGCAGAGGAACTCATTTCACATACATAATACTAGTGCAAAGAGAATATAAGCAACAAAAAAAAGGTGGAGAAAAGGTGAACGGATGTCTGGCAACTTCTGGAAAGAAAAAAGGGAATCGTTTATCATATGAGGAAATCACACATAAGCTACTGTGTTATAAAGAATTACTTTTAAATCCACAATCATAATCAATCTTGATTGAATTTATGAAAGGCTAGTGTAATAACATATCATCTCTTGTCGAAATATCCATGAAAAAAATCGAAAAAAAGATCATCATCAACTGGTCAATAAAGAGATTGTGCTAAAAATAGTCTTGTATAAATATACAGAAACAAGACTAGCATTCTTTAGTTTGCAAAACTTTTGGCAAAAATTTTGGCAAATGTTTTATAGATAAACACTTATAGTTGTATACGTACATACACCCAGCATGTCAAATACATACAAGATCAAACTAAATGCATACAACAGCACAGTTTCATAATAATTTCCTAATATTAATGGAATTTTTTTTTTCACTGCAGTCTCAGTTGATTAAAGCATTAAACATTTTTTATACAAATGTAAAGTTCTGATATTACGATGGTAACTGGCTTTGTTTTAATTGTAACAGATCTTTAAATGACTATTTGATGTGTTTTACATTTTAACTAATATGCAATTAGACTGATATAATAACAAATATCTAAGATTTTTCACATCCTTCTTTAACAATTAAACAATGCTTTAATGCTTACCTCTTCAGATACAAATAGGAAAAATGTAAAACCCATCTAGCCAAATTTCTGAAATGTTCAATAAAATACACATCAACAAACTGACTGTTGCTACAGAACAGCGCCTGACATGCTCCATGCCTGAGGGGTCCCTCAAAGAAATGTAGAATAAACGTAACCCTCAATCATGCAACCTGAATGAGGAAAGAAGTTTGCAAAGTATGGAGGTGAAACAGTGATGGCAGGCAAGATTCTAACAGAGGAGAAGGAGAGTAGTAGCAGGAGGGAGCCATTGCCCGTGGTCTTGCCTTGGGCAGGCCTGAGCAGCACTCAGGTGGGCTGACAAACAGAGGACTGGGGGCAGCCCTGTGTCCCTAAACGGCTTTTCTTCCCTATACCAGTGTTGGGAGTGTGTTATATGAAAAACACTTTTAACAAAGCCTTGTAAAGTTAAGGGCTTAGTGGGATTCCTGAATTACAGTATAGACGTAAGTCTAAGGAAAAAAAGGTTGCGCAATATGTGATTTATCACTTGACTTATTTACATGTGGGCAAATCTGACTGAAGGCATGTTGGTCAACACCACTGATGGAAGTTTGGGGTTGTCGTAAAACAGTTAAAGTGTGGGTCTGCTGGAGCCTATCCCAGCGCACATAGGGCGAGAGGCAGGGGGATACACC
>JAOTQW010000016.1:2670467-2687758 GCA_026260075.1 Sisor rabdophorus
TGGGCAATTTAGAGTCATCAATCAAACTAATGCACATGTTTTTGGACTGTGGGAGAACCGGAGTACCCGGAGGAAAGCCACGCAAGCGTGGGGAGAACATGCAAACTCCGCACAGAAAGACCCCAAGCCAAGGATTCGAACCCAGGACCTTCTTGTTGTGAGGTGTCGGTGCTAACCACTACGCCACCGCACCGCCCTGGGACTAATTGTGTCTAACTGAACAGGCGATTTATTAAACAAACAGAAATCAAGCTTAAGATTGATTAGACTTTTTGTGGGCTTTTTTTTATATCCATGTGCAAAATATCATTTTCCCAACATTTTTATTTATAAATATCGGATATCTGTGCCTAAATATCGGCTCGATCAATAAATAGTGCCCTCTCGCAGAAATTGTCATTTTATATCATTAAGCCACTACATATGACAGAAAAACTTTTAAGTAACTTGATGTACTGTCATTTCAAATTGTTCCCAGTCAATATTGGTTTTGCCTCTAAAAAAATCATTTTAACATCTATTTAGAACTCAACTCAACATCTATCTACAGTCTTAAGCCAGTCTTATATAACCAAAGGATTTAAACGGTGGCTGTTAACCTGCCGGTGTTAACAATTACAAATGGAAACTCAAGCACCAGTGAATGAAACACTGTAATCTGTGTCTAGGCTGGAGAACATGGCCAAGTAGTATGTGTAGGGAGGCAGCTGCACAGAGGCCCAATCCTTTTATCCATAATGAATGACTGATGTTTTCTTGGAAGCTTGTGTGTGAGCGGCGAGGGAGAGCTGTTTGTTGTGCCGAGCTTGCTTCCTCTCTCTCTCTCTCTCTCCCTCTCCCTCTCTATCTCTATCTCTAACCCTAACCGACACAAATTTTAGACCAAATCATCACTACAAAAAGACATTAGGAAACAATTGCATTTATTGTTTACAGAAAGGACATCTATATCCTGGGAACCTGAACTTACTGGAAGCTCACAGTACCACGTGTTCAGCAAGTGTTAAAGAAATAACACAAAAAAGGAATGAGATGCAAATGTTTCGCAATTTTTTAAAGAAACACAAAGTTTCTGTGTAGCAAATTCGTAGATCTAACACCTGGTCTAGAAACATTTATGCTACCTCATTTACTCTCACTACATACAGAAATATAACTACTCTTTTTTCACGCGCACGCACGCACACACACGCACACACACAGAAGGATGATAGAATCGGAGGGAGACAAGAGAGGATGCTCACACTGTTATGCAATAGGACATCTGTGCATCCTTACCGCCTGTACTGAAGCAGGAGATGGCAGCTTAAACGCACTACACCACAGACACACAAACACACACACAGTAAATTCCTTTTTCCTTTACTTAAGTTTACATAGACCAGATACAGTGGTACACAATGCATTCCTGTCTTTCTTGAGCCAAAGCCTGACTTTCAAACAACCAATGGAATACAAGAAGATCAGGGCTCGATTCCCAGCACCACCAAGCAGCCATTGTTGGGCCCCTAAGCAAGACATTTGACCTCCAATTGCTCAAATGTATTAAAGCGATAAATGTAAGTCGGTCTGTAAACGGGGGCCTGCCAGATGTCAATGTAACTATGCCATTTATGTAAAACATATGTTACATTAAAATCTAATTGTTGGAATAATAGTTTGCAATACAACTGAAATGGTAAAAACTACATTTTTATTGCTTATTTTTATCAATTTATATATTAAATAAAAAGCTTTTTTTTAAGAAAAAGCTTCAAAGTCATGTTAATTCTTTTTCTAATAAAAGTTTTTAACACCAGCACAAAAAAAGGCTCTATGCCTTTAAATTCATATCCGTGTGTAATATGAATTTTCCTAAGGACATAATAAAAAAAGCACAAAGCCACAGCAATAGTAAACAAAATAAAGGAAAGCTATAAATTTCCATAGTATTTATCTGAATGAATCAGTGCTATAATTGCACTGCATTGCCTGAATTACTGTAGATAAATAGAAATAAAATCTTAGGGGAAAACAAATCCTGGTACAGCTTCTTCACCACAGCCAGGGTTTAACAAGTGTCATCAGTTAGATTTTTTTGACAGGAAACAAAGTGGCAGTAATTTAGCAGTGTAGCCCTGGGCATGCTCAGCAGAGTTCAGCTGGTGTCTGTCTGTAGTTGTCTGCCCTCAATGTTATCTTTCTTTCTGCCCAAAAAAAGACCTTCTTGTCATAAAAAGGGTATGCAGTGACTACAAATGTTCCCTACACCACACCATTTTAACACCTCCTGGCTACACACAGGTTAAAGACACTGGATACAGGTTTGAGCAAATCATTTGACCCCAGTCCAAGGTTCCTTTTAGCATGCTCATCTTGCATGATGAGTCAGCGTCTCTCAGACACCTGTGGAAAGTTTCTTTTTCCGGATTCCTGGAAATAGACTTTGCAAAGAGTTCCAGTTTGCTATAGTTAATTTGAAAAATTAAAGGACTAGCACTATGCTATTCTTCGGATTCAGGGCATATCTGAAATAGAGTTTGATTTTTGAAGGTTCTGCTAGGCTGTAAGGTCTGTTTGCAATAATAGATTGAGAAGACATGGTATTAGCAAAGTATTATTTTTGTGGCAACAGTTCAACCACTACAAAGTACTTCTGACAAAGACAGAGACTCCAGAGACTCACTTATACTCTGACCTCATTCTCTGAATAGGTTCTTTCAGTAAATTACTCAACATCCCTCATGCCCAGTGAACCCACATTAACTCCAGTTGGCTTTATCAACATAGCGTGAAGGACATAGTTGGGACCCCATAAAAGTGTAGTAGCTCTGCAAATCTTGAAGGTGTCCACATACTGCTATGTAGACATTGCTGCCATCACACTGCACAGGCCGTTTTGTCTAGGGGTCTTACCGTCTTGCAACCACCCAGTTATTTTGCCAACAAAATAATGTTAAAATTCATAGTCAAAGATTAAAAAGGATGCACAAAAGAACAAAATGTGTACAAACCATCACTTACCGATATCTCCATGGTAACTGTTATCATGGGATGTCCTTATAGAGGGGGTGGAGTCTCCATCATGAGGCCAGATCTGTCCTGTTTTACGGACACCAACAATAGTGGCCTCTGAAACAACCACGTGTGGCTGCCGGTGTCTCTTTTGGGACTGTGGTGTTGGGGGGCTACTGCTGTCCAACGAGTGCTGAGAGTTCTGTGAGGGTGAGCGGCTTTTCTCCCTGAATGGCCTGCGGAAGGCAGCAGTTGGGCTCGGTGACACATGGCTCGACTGTCCTGATGAGAAATCGTCCTCGCTTGAGGTCAAGTTCTCATTGGAGCTGCAGTCAGGCGTGTAGCCTCCCCCGCCACCAACATCATCCAGGCTTCCAGGTGAGTAGGACCTTCTTGGCCACGTGAGGTGATGATCATCATTGCTGGGGTGCTCTCGCATTAAAACCCGACTATCCCCGCCTTCACTGGCCATGTAAACCCCACTGAAGGGCTGAAAATCTGTTGGATGCCATGGTGGAGGTGGTGGTTTATTTCCATTAGGCCGAGCTGTGCAGTCTCTGTTGTAACGAGGGTTGGGTTCTCCATCTTCGCATTCAGCATCATAGCCGCAGGTGCCCTCACTTGAACGCCCCCTACAGACAGGCTTGGGTCGCAGGTCACTAGCCACTGTAGCCAGATTGCCTGGTAAGGAATGAAGGGACCTTTTGCGCTCCATTTGCACAGCCTGTGTTCCAAGACAACTAATCTTGTCCGAGACATCGCGATCGTTCACACGGACCAGCCCCTTATCATGATGGAATTCCATATTCGCATAGAAAGGCTGCTTATCCTGGCCTCCTCTTCCATCTCCGGCTGAATGCGAGTTTGCTCGTTTGATTCGCTCAAAGTTGGAGCGCAAAGCGGCCACCCCGAGTCCCATGCCTGGTTTATCCTTAGGACATGGGTCAGATGGGAGCTCCTTGTCAGGAGGAGGATGCGGCCTGCGGGGAGAAACTCCTCCTCTGTGTTTGGATGGTGAAAGCCCATCTGTCTCATTGCCCTGCCCTAACTGATGGGATTCAAAAGTTGACTGCAGTTCCAGACCATCTCCATGCGAGGCGGATTTCCTAGCTGGAGGAGGCCGCGGTTTAGGCCTGGCTTCTCCTACAGGTTGGAATCTGGTGCGATCCCCCTGACTAAGCTCTTGCGTTTGTAAGTGCTGGGGGTCAGCTCCACCAGCTTGAACATCGCCCTCAGCCATCTGTGCCTTCCTGAAACCCCAGCGCTGCCTGTCATAACTTTTTCTCTCTTTAGCCAACAGCGTTTGGAGGTAGATCATGCGGAAACGCTCTTTGTTCACCTCTAGTTCCAGACGCCTAATAGACGCCTTGCACTTCTCCAGCTCCTGTTCGATGCCTCCCACGGACCGCAGCTCCATTTTCGGAGGCTCAGACTCTGGAAACTGTGCCTTCCAGGCCTCTATAAATCCGACAGGCTCTACCATCATTGATGATATTTGCTTCAGAGAATTCAAGTATGTGTGTGTGAGGTTGATGCAGTCCCTTGCTTTAAGAGAAGTTAATTTTCAAAATTCGTTTCAACAAGAAACAATGTTATACAAAATACAAAAGGCTCAAGACTTCACAGGTAGTGTTCTTAAAAATATGATTTTCTTTTCTGAAATTGGTTTCCTCCAAATCAAACTGTGCATCAAGGCGCACGTCAGAGGGAAACAACAGGAAAGCTGTAATACTGCCATGCATCCTTCTTAGGGGAGAGAAGCAGCGGACCAACGCACAATGACAGCATCTGGACACGACATTCAAACCTCAACCAGTCTGTTCGAGAAGATCAACCCGTATTTTCCAGGCATAAAAATGCAGCTTTACTTCATCCAAGTGTAAAGTCTTGTGGTTGTCCTGCTTCTATTCATGATGCGACGCCGTTTTTCCATCATAGTCATCATCCTCATCATCATCATCATCACCCACATCACCATCATCTCCAAAGCCCTTTTGTGTACCGACGTCTGAGCGTTATAATAAAAAAAAACAGAATAAAAGTCAAGAATACATGTTTCTTATCCGTAACCCAGACTCTTAATCTCGACGTCTTCGTGTCAGATATAAAACTGTAGAAAAATCCCGTCACGATATTCGCTGCTTTTCTTTTTCACGCTGTTTAATTAGTCGGGAGATTTCTCCGCTTCAGATACTGGTCGCTACGCAGCGGTCCTCTCGGAAAAGCTGAAGGGCGGGGCTTGTACAGGAAAGGGCGGGGTATGTGAAAATGATTGACAGAACGAATAAGTAACAGGGGCTGTTGCAGTTTTACACGAAAATGTGTTTGTTTCAGTTTAATAAACTTTTTAAACAAAATAAGGTATTAAAAATGACAGTTATGTTGTAATATTTAATTTTATAATTTTGTTTACATATTTATGCCAGGTTTTATGTTATTAATTTAATATTAAGGTTATAGAATAAAAAAACTTGATAACTAAAAATATAAAATATGATTTATATACTGTTCGTGGCAGAAAAACTTGTGTTCGTATTCTATATGCATATAGGTATAGTAATCATCAGCTTAGTAAAAAGTCATTTTTGTGGTCTTTGACGCCCTCGCGTGTCCATATTAAGTATTGCACGAAAAGTATCAATTCAAAAGAATATTAAAATAGGTAATGTTTAGTAAATGTAGCCAAATTATTTGATGATTATTTCATGATTTTAAAAAATACATGATTCTATTGTTAGAAATGCAGAAATAAAAAAGCCCAGAGTTTCCTTTCCCCCAGACGCTTGTTCTAGCTCTTGCGGGGGAATACCAAGGGGTTCCCAGGCCAGCCGAGACATAGCCCCTCAGCGTAAGCGTGTCCGGGGTCTTTCCCAGGGGTCTCCCTTAGGTGGGATATGCCAGGTACACCTCCTCAGGGAGGCGTCCTTGTGGCATCCGGAACAAATGCCCAAGCCAGCCAGCCTAAGCCAAGCCTCAGCTGGCTTATCTCGATGTAAAGGAGCATCGGCTCTACTCTGAGCTCCTCCCAGGTGACCGAGTACGCAGCCACTAAGCGGAGAAAACTCGTTACAGCCGCCTGTATCCGGAATCTCATCCTGCCGGTCATAAACCAAAGCTCATGTCCATAGCTGAGAGTAGGAGCTGTAAATATTACTGTAAATATTCAAATCGGGCGCCTCACAGCAAGAAAGTCGTGGGTTCGATTCCAAAACACGTGTATTAGTTTGTTTGCTGATTCTTAATTGTGAGTGCGTGTGGTTGTGCGTGGCCTTGCGATGGACTGCACCCTCCAGGGTGTACTTCTGCCCCTCTCCCCGTGTGTGCTGGAATAGGCTCCAGCAGACCCCTGTGACCCTGTGAGTTCGGGAATAAGCGGGTATAGAGAATGAATGCATGAATATTTAAATACATAAAATATATCTAAAATATATAAAAAATGCTCGGCTATCATCTGTAAAAACAAAAAAAGGCAAGACAAAAATCAGAAAAGAATTTGTAGTCCTAAAATCAACCTGGTGAATTTATTTGAAAAATGATGTCCATGTGATACCACTAAGCACCGATGTACACAGCAAATACTATATAAATATAGATAAAATTGCTTAACTACTTACAACAGAAGGCATGCATTTACCTATATATTATACATATGTATACTGTATAAAAAACTGACATTTTACAGTTAAAACAAACACATAGAAGAACTAAATCACAAGGCAGCTTGATGTGTCAGATCATTTTCTTGTTTACTTTAGAATTAAGGTGAAAACATAGACGCCCAGTTTATTACTCCCTGCTACAAGGCAGAGAGAATTCAGTCATCCGTTTCAGCCTTTTGTTAATTATTTGCTCCATCAGTAAAGAACAACTGGTCTTGTCAGTCAGCTCGAGGATCATGCAATGTACAACATGGAGGTGGGAAAAGGCCACATGCACCAAGACAAGGGTCCAGTTTCCTCCCCTGTTGAAGCTGGACAGAGAAGCGCGCCTTACAAAACACAGGCTGGAAACAAACCAAAATGAACAAGCTTCAAATTAACTGAATTATCTTATTTGTGATTTCTAGCACATTTCCCAATGAAAGGTAAACAATTTTTAAAAACTGTTTACCACACCAATGTACTTTTATTTTATAGTAGAACAACTACACAACCTTAGAACTGTGCATTTCTGCCTTTTGGTTTATTAGGTGAATAATCATCGTTAGTCCCACCTCTTATAGATGATGCAATGAGGGGGAACAGGGAAATACATTACCAAAGTAGTAGATTATAAATGCAGTTAAAAAAGCTTTTATGAGTCACTTAATATTAACAGACATGTTAGTAATACTCACACAGTGAAAGGGACACCCATAGTTGGCATAAAGGGAGAGGAATGCAAAGTTAGATCCGAACAATGGCCACTCACAGCAGAGAAACATGCTTCATGGGGAGTTAAATAATGACAGGGCTCCTAAATGAGGGTTAGGCTATCCCAGGAATCACTAAAACTCTCACTGGGTCACGTAAAACAAATAAGAACAGATAAACAGCACATGTGCTTTGTACAAACTGTCGAGATCCTGCAGATCTTGTACTTGCCTGCACAATTGTTACCTTTTATTGTATGTACATTAGTTCAAGTATAATTGCCCTAGTAACTTTACATTTATATATAATTTTTCTTTTAAGCAAGGAAAATGAGACTTTTTTCATTTAATTCAAATGGTCCATGAGTGTATTGTCTTGAAAAATAAGGAAGAGTGAAACATGTGTTGCATCATAACATCCAGGTTAGAAATGCAATATTTAATAAACCTCAACATATTGTATCAGCATCTGTCTTCATCTTTGACTTAGATGGCAGCGTTTGCATCTGGGGCTCACACCTCAACCTGCATTAAACAACTCCAATTTAAGTTAATACAAACAAAATCAATTATAAAATACAAAAAAATACATCCAGAAACAAAAAAAAAACAAAAAAAGGGGCAGGATTATGTGATTTATATATTTTCTGCACAAGCCTAGAGGAGCAATACCTCAAAAAAACATGGTCTTACACAGGATGTGTGAAGTTTATTGAGGCAAGGCAAGAAACAAATCTAACTGTATTGAGGTAGCTGTGCTCTGCCCAGTGCAGAAAAACTGGCTTTAATAATTACGGTACTTGATTGAAGGGGGGAAAAAAACCCCAGACGTGAATAACAAAATGCGAATTATTCTACATGGGGGAAGACGGACCAAAGAATAAACTCGATGCATGCAGAATACACAACATGCGGCTTCCATCACAAGATATGATTGTGTTTACACCCGCCTGCCGGTCCTTTGCTTTTGTACCCCTACTCTTAATTTAAACAAACACACAGGACACATAAAACAAATGTAAACTACTTTCTCTGGGTACATTTAGGCAGCTGCGTGGAATGCTTAAGATGGATTCTTTACACATGGCTTTTATGGACAAATTATCGCAACCATATAAATTCAAATGCATCCTCAGTACAGAATAGAAATTACCGCCTGTGTGTGTTATGGCTTCATGAAAAGAAAACTAAAAAGGGGCTAATCTGCTTCCTAAACTTAACACCTTGTCGGAGGATTCCTTTTAATACAGATCTTAAAAAATAAGTTGTATAAAATAGTGTTCAAACTTGGTACATTTTATAGAGCGTTCGTCTATGACTACTGAAAAGGAAGACAAAATTGACAATGAATTTAGTATTTTGTACAAGTTCTAGCTTGAAATGCAAATTCCTAAAAGTAACTTAAAACTAACCAAAAAAAAAACTTAAAATAAAAAGGCACAACAAAATTATTTTAAGATCAAACCAGTACAACATCCACATTTGGGGAGGGGGGGGTAATTATTCATTAATAGTTAAAGATTTTATGTGGTCCCCTCCATACCCGCTAGACATGGTTTTAAAAAGAAAAATGTTACATTTATTATATTATTGTTATGTTCATATTCCATGGTCCTCCTTGTGCACGTTTACCAGTGCACAGGTACACTAACACGCACACTTTTCTATCTACACACTGAGTGAAGGGAGGAAGAAAAAAGGGTTTTGTGATTCTGTGCTTAGATGAGTCAGGACCAGAACATTTCAGCCAGATTAGTGTCAATGCTGTAAATCCAGAGCACCAGGGGAAGTGAGAGCGCCACAAATGGCCAGGAGATGCCCTCTGTGCAGGTGCTGAGCGAGCACTTTGCTTTGGGAGTGTCCAAATCTTTACTGACATCAAGGTAATTCCTGGCTGCGAACTTCAGCAACTCGTCCAGCAGGATGACCGGCAGTGAGATCTTCAGCACCATTAGCCACTGGGTCATGTTCAGGGGGGTGATCTGGAAGATCATCTGGGGGACAGCATATCAAAAGAAAATAGATAAGTAAGAGGCGAGGATGTGCCAAATGCACTAAAGCATCCTTTTTATTAGGCAGACATGGACTAATGGTTAACAATTTACACATCTAAGCTTTGACCTTTAACTTAATTTAACTATTGACTAAAGCACAGCTCGTACCGGTAGCGGCTCCACATAGAGAATAAGAAAGTGGAGGGACATTGAAAGGCAGATCGCTCCCAGCAACCATACGTTCTCCCACGGAGGCATGCGCAGCAAAGACTGGTTCTCAGACACACTAAAATAAATAAATTAGTAAATAAATAATTAGACAAGCTGAAATAGGCAGATTAGAAACTCAATCATGAGTCAGATCTACTATGTTTTATGGGTATTTGTACTGACCTGTTAAGGGCATTGCACATCTCGATGGTGACCAGCACAGACAGGGCCATGGTCATAGGGTAAGGAGACTCAAACACCTCACAATTAATACCCTTAAACTCTGGGTTGTCAGGTGCACACTGGAGGAAGTGACTCTGTAGGGTAGTAATCAGATATTTCTAAAACCAATTTGACTTATACTAATGAAACACTAAGCAGATGGAGTTTGGTTAATTAAGAGTTCTCAAATTCTCTAACTGAATAGTTGCATAACTGAATTATAAACACTAACCAAATGATAGATGTTGACTCTTGGTCCATCTTCAGCGGCAATAAACCACCAAGCAGCAGCTCCAACTGTGGCAGCACCAACATAGCCTACAGAGCAGATATTTATCATTCAGTGGGTTCATTTTTGTACTGTCTAATTTGCCAACAATTAGTTTATGTAAGATTAAAGCGAATAAAAATTCTGGTATACTTTAGTATGTTAATTACAGCTTTCACTGTTTGAGAAATCAGTCATTAAATCGGACAATAAACTCAGTGCATTCACTTACAACCAATAGCCAGGTATCTGAAAAAAAGCCAGCCAGAGATAAGGGGTTCCTTGGCATTGCGGGGTGGTTTACTCATTATGTCCAGATCAGGAGGGTTGAAGCCAAGTGCTGTAGCAGGAAGACCGTCTGTCACCAGGTTCACCCACAGTAACTGTACTGGAATTAGTGCCTCTGGGAATCCCAATGCCGCAGTCAGGAAAATGCTGCAAAGGTCACACAAACAGTTTGGACTTAGTCTGATGTACTGGAAGATTAGGATACTAAACAGGTTAGTACTTACCAGACCACCTCTCCTACATTGGAGGAGATGAGGTAGCGGATGAACTGCTTCATATTGTTGTAGATTGCCCGTCCTTCCTCCACAGCTGCTACAATGGTTGCAAAGTTATCGTCAGCCAGCACCATCTCAGAGGCAGTCTTTGCTACAGCTGTGCCCGAGCCCATTGCAATACCGATCTCTGACTTCTTCAGGGCAGGAGCATCATTTACACCATCACCAGTCTGTAGGAGAAAACAACAATCTAAAACTGGTTTCAAATATAGGACAAAATCTGTACAATGTCTAATGCTAATGAAAAACAATTACCATAGCTGTGATCTCGTCATAAGATTGCAAGTATTCCACAATCTTGGATTTATGTGAAGGCTCAACACGGGCAAAACAGCGGGCAGTAAGCACAGCCTCGCGCTGAGCCGAGGGTGACAGGTCGTCAAACTCGCGGCCTGTGAAGGCCATGCGTGAAACGTCATCGTTCTCTTTAAAGATACCTATGCGCCTGCAAATAGCCACAGCTGTGCCTTTGTTATCACCAGTAATCATGATGACCCGGATACCTGCCCGGCGGCACAGTTTTATGGATGCTGCCACTTCAGCCCTGGGAGGGTCCAGCATGCCCACACAACCTACAAATGTCAAATCAGTCTGCAAAGGTAAAGGTTAAAAAAAGTTTAAAAGCCATTTTATTACATTAGAACCGCTATACCCAAGGTTTAAATAATTTTCTGACCTCATACTCAATAAAACAAGATGAATCCTCCAGACGAAATTCCTCTTTGCTGATGGGATTGTCCTTTGTGGCCAGAGCCAGACAGCGCAGTGTATCCCGTCCTGTACCATACTCACGGATCACAGAAAGGATCTTCTCCTTGATACCCAGTGTCAGGGGGACTTTATTACTGCCCACACGAATGTGTGTACACCTGTCGATCACACCCTCTGGAGCACCCTTTATAAACACAAACCAAAAAAATACAAAAACACTAAATTAAATAGTTCAACAATTATAACTTTATTTAATGTCTAGTTATATGGGTAAAACCAGCCATCCATCCATCTATGGAGAAGATAAAATAAAAAGTTAACTTAAACTTACAGAAATAGAGATCACACTAACTACAACATACACTGTTATGTACTAAAAAAGCCCCATGTGCTAATTATTTTAATTCTAAAGCAAGCAAATGCAGTGTCAGTTTTGGATCTTAAGAACCTTCAGGTGTGCACTAAAATAGACGGCACATAAAACAGTTTCCATTAGTTTCATTGAGAAAAATCACACTATGTCTACTTGGTTAATTAAAAAAAGGAACCCCCTCACACACACACTACTGGTTTTAAAGCAGTTAAATAAGTAAACATTTAATAAATTGACTCTTTAATCAAAACTTGTCAACAAACAACGAACTAACCTTTACAAACATCTTGCCGAGGGTAGAGCGTGCTTTGTTAGGGGTGCAGTACACGGACATGGACTTTCTATCCCGAGAGAACTCCAGTGTGAATTCTTTTTTCATCAACTGCTTAATAACCTGAGCCAGAGAAGCATGGACATATGATTAGATGACTTTAGAACCCACCATTCATTCCTCACACTTAAACACAGAACAGAAGTGTAAAAATGTCTGCTTACAGAATTGCAAGCGTTAGCACGTTCGATTTTGGTAAGATTTTTGAGATCATTGTCAAAAACATTCATCTTCTCCACCAGGCACGTAAGAGCCGTTTCTGTAGCCTCTCCAACTTTCTCATACACTCCTTTGGCCTAAAAAACGGAAAGACAAACCAGATACATGAGGAGAAAAAACAAGGCTATAATTTGTCAAATTAACAAGTGCATGGGTAAAAATCAGCTTTTAAATCATGTACCTCATTATAGTCTAGAGAGGAGTCATTGCACAGGGCACAGACTGTGGCTATTTCAACCAGAGCATCATACTTTGAGCATTTCACAGGCTTTCCATCCTGGAACCTACAAATATACGCAGTCTGTTATAAATCGCTCTTTAAATGATGCTTAAAAAATTAGACCACATTCATGCCTATACTGAAAAGAAACTTACACTTGTCCTTCAGGAGCATATGTGGAACCAGTTACTGTGAACTGTTTAAGAGAGCAGCTATCTCCCTGCACCTGGTCAATGATGAACATCTGAAACACAGGCATCATATATTAAAACACCAGGAGGTGGCGCAAAATTCATATATCTAGTAAATACAAAAACATGTTTACTTGTATGGAGGTTGCGTAGGTGTCAGTCTAAGGACAATATTACTATTATTTTTAAAAAATACATTCCGGTGAGAAGAGATCAGAGCCTTTGGGATGCAGTAGCATGGTCACCATAGATACATAGCCTTACAGAGTAAATGGAGTTTAACCTCGATTGGTAAATCCAAAAGGCGGTGTTAATGGGTGAATTAAGATTCCAACTAAAGGCCTGGAGCAGTTCTCTTTAAAGCTCTCTTTTTAAATTTTATGCTTTAATAAACTTGCATTAACTCTCGCCAGTTTTCCCCGTCTTTAAAGGTTGCTTTTAAAGACTATTTTTAAAACAGCTATTTTCTAGTCAACCTTTTCACCTCGGTGGAGCTTTCATATTAAAAGAATTAGGCCTCTGTTTCTCTCTGAGGGATTCAAATTAATTATGATCAAAATGTATTTCAAAACCATCACGTTTGGCAAGTAAGTGCAACATTACACAGCTGTGCATTCGATTTTGTACAGGCCACAACACCTTTCCGAAATGCTAAACCTGTTTTGCTCTTGTGCAAGAGTGTGTTCGACTCCGCAGTAACAACTACTACATAAAACTAAAACAAGGTCAGTTATGCAACACCACTGCATGTAACTGACTCCTGCATACTGATATTTAAAGAGCAGGGATGAAGAAAAAGCGGCAGGACAAGGTAGCAGGTGGGATTAACGAAAAATTGTGTGAGAAGGGTAAAGAAAACAGGACAGGGGGGGAAAAAAAAAAAAGCTTTTTTTAAAGTAATATTTAAATAAGACAACTGCTTGTCTTATCCATGACAGCATGCCATGTAAACAATCCCAAATTGCTTAGATTAAAAAAAAAAAAACATGTTTATTTACTTAATGTTACTCACTCTGCACACAGACATTTGATTAGTAGTCAAGGTGCCGGTTTTGTCTGAGCAGATGACTGATGTGCAGCCCAGTGTCTCTACAGAAGGCAGCGAGCGTACAATAGCATTCTTCTTTGCCATGCGGCGTGTGCCTAGCGCAAGGCATGTGGTAATCACAGCAGGCAGCCCTTCAGGAATGGCAGCTACAGCCAGCGCCACAGCAATCTTAAAGTAGTAGACAGCACCACGGATCCATGAGCCACCGTGCACTGGGTCATTAAAGTGACCGATGTTGATGATCCACACAGCAATGCATATGAGAGAGATGACTTTGGAGAGCTGCTCTCCAAACTCATCTAGCTTTTGTTGCAGTGGCGTGCGTTCTTGCTCCGTGGAGGCCATTTCGTCACGGATCTTCCCAATTTCTGTATTCACGCCTGTTGCCACCACAACACCCACAGCCTTACCAGCCGCAATGTTGGTGCCCTGCCAATCCACAGCACAGAAAGAACACAGTAGAGAACAAATTTTAGAAAATTCTTACAAATGAAGAGAAAAATAGCTGCTGCAAACAAATCAGGCAGGCTGAGCGGGAAAAACAATGTATGACGAATTCAGACTTACAGAAAATAGCATGTTCTTCTTGTCCTGGTTTACAGCCCGTGGATCAGGGACTGGGTCTGTGTGTTTTATGACCGATACAGACTCGCCTGCACAGAAACAGACAGCAGAATGATAAAACTGACATACATTAGGCAATACTGCGGACATTATATCAAATAAGCCTTTTAAATACAGAATACAGGTAAATTATTTTAGTAAACAATTAGACAACAGACAAACATCCAGAAAGCGAATTCACTGAAGGTAAAAAAATTTCAAGAATGAAATTTAAGCTGATGGGGACCATACTCTTATCAAGCAGCTTAAGAATGAATTTTATACATAAAGTTAGTGCGATAATTAGTCCCACACAAATCATCTAAACTTTTTATTTTGAGCCTCACTAATATTGTTGATAATCTAATTAGGCAAAAAAAAGTAAATATACAGTAAGGCTAAAAAAACGGATAAAAACCTAACAGCTCTTACAGAGATAGATATGCATTACAATTCTTTTTTTCAACTCAATTTTAGATTTATTTATATAGACCAAGTAGTAACTACAACTATATTTTTAAAAAGGATTCTGCAATTTACATTGATAGTAAAATAACACTACACCAAAAACTTGAAGCAGAATCATTAATCTCAGTTTACCGTCACACACCAAAAGCCACAGCCTATCATTTACCCACTCCTATTAAAAAGAGAATTGCTGAGAGAAAAACTAAATTGTACAGTACGAATTTAGGTCGTTTAATTTTTTTTCTCTGTTGTATTCATCTACTGTCCATTTTATATGAATGCACGCTCAAATTCCTACAACAAATATTTTTCCCAAATAGCTATTCCAGTCCCCTGGTAACATATACACACACATATATATATATATAAACATTCGTCCAAAAATCAAGCAGCCCTAGCACAGTTAATATTCATTTCATAATTCGGGGGTACAGGGGTCTACTGAAGCCTATCCCAGAGCACATAGTGCGAGAGGCAGGGGTACAGGGTCTGCAGAACCACATGCACAGATTCAATCCTAGGGGCAATTTAGAATCACCAATCAATCTAAATGTACATGTTTTTGAAATCCGGGACCTTGTTTTAAGGCAATCATGCTAACCACTACACCGTAAATATGTAAATTAAATATTCCTTTAATTTTAATTTAATTTCTTTGATTTAAGTACCAATCAATACAAATTTCCAGTATTGCTCCCAACGATAACTTTACATCAATTTCTTTGCACAAATTGTAAAAAAAATTCACTTGAGTCAAACCTTACCAGTCAGAATGGATTGGTCCACTCTCAGTGTTGTGGATTTAATGGATGTAAGGCGGATGTCAGCAGGAACTTTGTCGCCCACTAGAGAGAAAATGGAAAGCATGGTTTCACTTACTATACAAAAACATGCAGTGTTAACATATCTATCTGCATTATAAGGTTAGCAGACATTCAGAACTTTAAATACATACAAATATTACAAAAACATGTTAAGTTTAAGCTGGAAGCAAACTATTGTTTTGGTGTTTGGTGCCCCAAAACAAACATTTCTAAACTTTGCTCAAGTACTTGATACTTCTGATGCTGTCAACTAAACCTTTTCATGATTACTGAACAGTGGTCTGGCAAATTTCTCTCAGTTACACAAGTTAAGAAGAGGGTTAAGTCTAAAGTTGTTCCAGTATTCTTAGCCAAACACTAAAAATAGGTTAAGAATTATTCTTTCCACAAAACAGGGAGGGGGATTTCTTTTGCTGAAAAATGTAAACATCTTATTCCTAAAAAGGGGCAGGGAATCCTCAATTAGTTGGATTGAGATCAAGTTAGAATGAAATGTGACACCTGTTCACAGAGACATGGTGATTTCTGGTGGTTCAGTTGTTAAGAGACTTTAAATGGCTCTAAACCTAAAAACGAATGTGGAACAAGCATCCAATATACAGCTCGAGTTAAAACTAGGGTAACCTACTATAAATAGACAAAGATAAGTTTAAGGTCTTCTGAAAGCAGTTTATTGTGTGTTTAACAAAGATTTAAAATATTGTTACACTAACTGGAGAAAGCAAAGTATATATAGGATATGTTTAACCTAGTTTTAAACAAAATACATTTAAACCAAAAAAATTACTAAGCTTTAAACTAATTGTGCAGCTGTCTGGTAGAAATGCACTAGATGCTATAGAAATTTGAAAAAAAAATTAACCAAAAAACATGCATACACTAAATGTTTTGATTTGACCTAGTGGCCATCTTCAAACTGTTTCCACAAAGTTGGGAGCATGGAATTGTTTAAAATGTCTTTGTATGCTGAACCATTTAGTGTTTCACTAAAACTCAGGGGCCAAGCCCAGCTCTGGAAAAACAACCCCAGCCCATAATCCCCACTCCACCAAACTTTACAGTTGGTACAATGCAGTCAGACAAGTACAGTTCTCCTGGCAACCTCCAAACCCAGACTCGTCCAAAAGTCCAGTGGCAGCATGCAGTTTACACCACTGCATCTGACGCTTTGAATTGTACTTTGATGTATGGCTTGGATGCAGCTGCCCAGCCATGGAAACCTATTCCATTAAGCTATCTGCCTACTGTTCTTGAGTTGATCTAAAGGCCACATAAGTTTGGGGGTCTGTAGTGATTGAATACAGAGAGTTGGTGACCTCTTCACACTATGCTCCTTAGCTTACTGACATCGCTCTGACAGTATACGTGGCCTACCACTTCATGGCTGATTTGCTGTCGTACCCAACCATCACTTTCTTATAATACAGCTGACAGTTAACTGGAATATTTCTGGAAAATGTCACGACTGGATTTGTTGCATCCTATCAGTTCCACACTTGAATTTACTGAACTCCTGAGAGCGACCCATTCTTTCACACTTTTGTTAAAACAGTCTGCATGCCCATGTGATTTTACACACCTGTGGCCATGGAAGTCATGATAACACCCGATTCCCATTATTTGGATATGTGAGCAAATACAGACAGACAGATAGATAGACAGACACAGTGATCAGCAGCAATACAAACAACCTGAAAAAAG
>JAOTQW010000016.1:2736397-2749434 GCA_026260075.1 Sisor rabdophorus
CCCCGTGACCCCGGATTCGGGAATAAGCGGGTAAAGAAGATGAAATGAAAAAAAATATATACATACATACATACACACAAAATTATGTACCCGTTATCCCTGCATACCAGAACAGCTGTCAGCAGCACCGCGGACAGCAACTCGGGTCTCGCCGCAAAGCTTCTCACAGCGGACACGCAGCCTACAGACAGGGCATCACATGTTTGTTTGGTTCTTGCATAAAATAAGGCATGGAATAACATGTCTTTTGCTTGGTTGAGCTAGAAGATTTGATCATTTTAAAGAATGTGAAACAAAAAGCTGCTCTGCATGACAAGGATCGCTTCAATGAAGCAAAGCAGTTCTAACCGTGTAGCTGTTACGCGCAGACGCAAACGAAGCATCGAACCAGTGACCGTGTGCATTCCACCGCAGTGAGCATGAACCTGGGATTTTCCTCCTCTAAGCAGTGTCCCCAGTGCTTCCCTGATCTATACACCACCACCCGAGAAGGTGATCGGGTCCTTACCACCATGCGCTTCTTTGTGCTCCTGATTCTTCTGTCCTGCTCCTGCACTCTGGGCGGCTGTGAGACAAAAATCGTAAACATCGGCGCGGTGCTGAGCCAAAAGCGATACGAGCAGGTGTTTAAGGATGCGGTGAACCAGGCCAGTGCGGTGTACGGCAGAGACAGGTTTAAACTAAACGCCATCTCCGTCACGCACAAAGCCAACGCAATTCAGATGGCGCTGTCCGTGTGTGAGGACCTCATCTCAAGCCAGGTAGGTGCTGTAGGGCTCCGGCGAAAGAAAGAAAAACGAAAGAAAATTGTAACTTTATAGAAGAAATACTAAAATGTGTTTTGTTTCGTTTAATATGAGCTAAAAATTATGGACTGAAAAAACCATTCACACAGCTGCTGGATGGATCATATCATGGATATAAAAGTTACACACAAAAATATTTGTGCTTATTTAATTGACCCAGTTATTAAATTTCATGAACCTTAAAAACCAACAATAAATAAGGGAGCTTAAGTGTTAAAGATTATTTTACTATAAACATATATGAATCTAAATATAATGCCAGTTTATACCATTTAAAAAAAATAATACAGCCTGGATGCACTGAATGTTTTTATAATTATTATTGACAAAATATTATTCAAATTAAAAATATCTGTTTTATCCAGCTAACACAATTTATGTTGATAATATCACTATTTTGTATTAGGTTAATTTTAATAGAAAGGCTTAAAGTTATTATGATTTAAGATAATGATTCATTAAAGAACAATGAATAAGCAGGTTAAATTAAGCAAAAGGTCAGGATGTGTCCTTTTTATGTGTGATCAAGTCGAAACATTATGTTAAGAGGCTAAAAAATAGTGAGCGTTTATATTGATCTAAGTACCAGTGCAACTGACCCTCAGGTCAAGTGATAGAAGGGTTAAGAGTGATGCTCTCACAATGGCTAAACCTGTTAATTGGATGGAGAGAATTAATGTAAGATAAAAAGAAAAAAAAGCAGATGTCACTGCATAATGGACAACAGATCTTTTTAATGCGGCTTGATATCTTTTTACCCAGAGGCAGCAGGTTAATTACGATCAATGCTTGTTCTGGGTGCAGTCCATAGTCATCACTATTTCTGATAACTCTGTAGCACTGTAGTTTCTATAACCATTGTCGGTCGATATAACATCTGGAGCTTCCTAGGGTAAAAATATAGCTGTTATACCAAAACAGATATGTGTCAAATTAATGTAGCGTGTGTGTTACAATCTGTTATATAAGAAGCCCTAATAAAGCTGGTTCAATTGCATTGGGACTCTGCAGATTAATAAAGAGGTGTAGATGGTGTGTAGATCATTTGTAGAAGCACTTATAATAACAAAAACAAATTATCAATTGAATCCATTTATAAATTTTAGGTAAAATCTATTTAGTAATTTTACTCTATATCACCAAAATATGTATTAAGCATTTAATGCTTGGCCAATCCATTGGATTTGAGAAATAAACAGGGCTGTGTTTTCAATCTTTACAAATGCTGGAATGATGTTTGCTATTTTTAATCATATCGTTCATTTAAACTCTAGGCTTACTCCAAGCAAAGCAAAAAAAAAAAAACCCAGTTATTTTTTGGTGGTGTTCACAGCAAGAAGCTTGTGGGTTTGATTCCAGGGCCATTCTGTAAAAAAATTTTACATTAGGCTGATTGGTGATTCTTAATGGCCCATAGGAGTGAGTGCGAGTGCGTGTGGTTGTCTGTCTATGTGTGTGTGGCCCTTTCATAGACTGGCAACCTGTCCAAGGTGTACCACCACTTAGGTGCGCTAGGATAGGCTCCAGCAGACGTCTGTGACCCAGAGGTCTGATGGACCTCAGGGAATAAGCATATATTCATCTTTTAACCTGACTTAGGGAATAAGCAGGTTAGAAGATGAATGAATGAATGAATTTTATCAGTAGAAAGAATTCAGTAGTCTGGAAGAAGGCAGCATTCTGGTGAACTGGGAATCTCTAGGGTAGGATGTATGCAGGAAGAACATTTCATCATTAAAAGCCTGCTTGCTATGAATTTAATTAAGAGCACTTTATGCACTCGTATGATAGCTGAGGCCAATTCAAAAAATACTATACTCATATTGTCTGTGCTGGCATGCTCGAGAGAAGCTGCACAAGAATTACTTAATGTCCAACGCCTCATTTCATTTATCTTTTATCTTACAATTAGACATTTTTTTCTGTTTCTTATTATCACTTTCAACACAAAGTGTATGTATTTATGGGTTGTTTACTTCAGATTTAAGATAAATATATATTTTCTTTCATTTAATTTTTTTTATCAATTTGTGCTACAATCTGAAAGGAAGAGCGGTTTGTGGCAGATGGTACGAAAGAGATGCCTGAGAGCGAGTTGGATGAAAAACCTCCTCTGAGGCCCAAACCTGCAGCATACACAGCCATTATGGCTTCTCATACAATCCAAAAAAAAACATGTTTTTGGGTTTCTTTCTGTTGTGTTTGTGCCATACTTTCGCTAAATATGTCCCTCATGTGAGCAGCTGGAGCCCTGAAACAAATAGAACCCAAACAATGTGTTCGGATTAAAAAATGATTAGACAGACAAGCAACGGTTAACCAGTAAGACATTTCTACATAACAAACCGAGATCATTACACATAATTTGTTAATACCTTCATTTACATTCAAGAAAGACCGAAACAGCTTTTGAATGTTAAAAGTTCCTTTTCACCAATAAAAAAATGTTACTGATGATGCTGTCTATCTTTCTAGGGCGTCTATTTTTATTTCCCCCCCAGTCCTCCTCAAGTTGAAGGGCAAAAACTGTATGCTACAGCTTAAATTTTTTTGTCTTAGGTTTATGCGATTTTAGTGAGCCATCCTCCACAGTCCAGTGACCACCTTACACCAACACCAGTGTCCTACACTGCAGGATTCTACCGCATTCCTGTGGTGGGCCTCACAACCAGGATGTCCATCTACTCCGATAAGGTTTGTGTTAGTGCAATCCGGCCCAAAATGTTATCAGACCTCCTAACCCAACATTAGTGTCTAATCTCACTAATACTATTGTGACTGAATGAACAAATTCCGGGGCGGCACGGTGGCGTAGTGGTTAGCACGTTTGCCTCACAGCAAGGGTTTCCTCCGGGTACTCCGGTTACCTCCCACAGTCCAAAAACATGTGCATTAGATTGATTGGTGATTCTAAATTGCCCATGGGAGTGAGTGTAAGTGCGTGTGGTTGTGTGTGTGTGGCTTTGTGAAGGACTGGCAACCTGTCCAGGGTGAATCCCTGCCTCTTGCATGTATGCTGGGATAGGCTCCAGCAGACCCCCGTGACCCCGAGCTCGGGAATAAACAGGTATAGAAGATAAATGAATGAACAAATTTCCACAATTAAACTTACATGTCTACATCAAGTGTAAACTATATGGTAGGAGAAAAAATAAGACTGCATATGAAAGTAGATGAAAAATAGATGTGTTGGGCAGGTCCCAATATTTTAGTTACATAGTGCATATGCTACTTCTACACACTTAAGTTTAAGATTACAGTAAATGGAAACATGAATAAAATTACAGAAGTAAAGTATTTAATTCAGAATTGAAGTATTTAATTCTGATATTTGTGTAATTTATTAAAATGTTTTAATATTTTTTTATGTTTAACCAACTGTTACAATGAAAAATTTTTTTTTTACCCTGCTTCCATTTTGGTTTCTACTCAGAGTATCCATCTGTCTTTCCTGCGCACTGTGCCACCTTATTCGCACCAGGCACATGTGTGGTTCGACATGATGCGTGAGTTCCGCTGGAACCACATCATCCTAATCGTTAGTGATGACCACGAAGGTCGAGCGGCACAGAAGAGACTCGAGACCCTTCTGGAGGAGAGGGAGACTAAGGTGATCTGTCTTCAGATGCATTAGGATGCTTGCGTGTACGTGTAATGTGTGCATTTAACAATCTCAGAATGCTTCTGTGTGTGTAACTGTGTTGCTTATCTGTTGCGTGAAAAACATCTCGCTCATGCCATTTTGTAAATGTTGCCTAATGCCAGAGGCATTAAACAGCGTCTAATGTGGTGTAATCTAGTTGAAGTTTTGTACATTTTCTACTCATCTCTCACATTGCTTTTTGCCATAGTCTAAATCCACTCAGTCGCTCTACGGCAGGAGTGAAATAAAAATCTTAACCCGGGGCTTTACAAAGCATCACTGATGACATCATGAACGGAGTTGCTTTCTAATGGGCTGCTGTGTCTCATCCTAATCTTGTATTAAAGCATTAAAATTCTTAAACAGTCAGCAGTTTTATCTGAGCACCATACATTTGTTTGATTGCTGTTTGATTGATGGAAGGTACAACATCCGTGTTGGAACACTGATGAACCTTTCCTTTGACTCCCAAGCTAAATTATGTTCCCCAATTGACATCTGTCTTGTGGTAATTACCGCTGCCCTCCTTACACATGGAAAAACATTATTAATATAGAGACTATTTTAGTGTGGTTACAATTAAGCTCTAGAACTGCTGGGAATCAAGGTTTTTTATGGATTCACAGTAATGTTCCCCTGCGTACATTATAGTCGACTGAGCTAAAATTTTTCTCAGACTGCTAATAAAACGTAATTATAAACTATGCATTGAATTCTGTTGTAGTCTATTAAAGAAAATGATTCGCTTTTCTCTAGGATTTGCTATATCCGTCAATTCATTAGGTTTCCTGCTGACTAAATACGAAGCGGATATGAGGTAGTTTATGCTGAGGAGATTGTCGTCAATTGAGCTGAAATTGTTTTCAGACTACTAATAAAACTGCACTCATAAATTATGCATTGAATTCTGTCATAGTCTATTAATGAAAATGATTCGCTTTTCTCTAAGATTTGCTACATGCACCCTTTTATTAGGTTGCTTGCGGACTTAATACAAAGCGGATATGAGGTAGTTTATATTGTTTGGCATAATTATAGACATGGAAAATGGAAAAGAGGGATTAATTAATTTGGATTTGTGGTGAAAACCTCAGTGTTTGCATAAAACCTGTTAATAAACCAGCTTCTTTGCAAATCTAGGTTTACAACTATAGAGGTTATATATTTCTGTTGATAATGTGGTCAGTGAGAAGGAAGATTAAGGATATATAGATTTTTATTGCTGATGAATTACTCATTTGGTTAACTGACTGATGACTCCAAAGTGGATAAACACGACAGGTTTAAGAATGTTAGTGAGGAGGTCTGGGTTCTGTCCAGAACAATCGAGTTTTTCTTCTCTGTGGGCAAAGGCATTGTCGTGCAAAAAGCATTTTGTTCCAAAAAAAAAGATAATTGCAAGAAAGAAAGAGGCATTATAGACTATTGTGACCTTTGGACTTATACCTTTAGACCTTTGGACCTTTGGAAATAATTCACCGATGTGTCTTATAGTCAGCTGTATTGACAGTAGATTGAATATTTTGGGCTTATATGCTATACTAGTTTATAGGCAACAGCCAAGAAAGTGACTAAAACTTCAAAATGTTTTCCTTATTGGCTTGACTATTTTGTAATCAAATTTCCTTCAACCATGTCATGTTCAGTGAGTCATTTTCAGCACAACTGTCTCTGATGCTGCAAGATATGATAATGATTTAAAGCAGCCTACTGCATAATGTACAAAATAGGGAAAATAGGAGGACCTGTATTAGGAAACAAAAGCAAAACCAAAACTATAGTAAAAACCCGAAATTAGGCCTAGATCAAGGCTAATCTCGGACAGATATGTGTGTGTATAGTACTGTATGTTCCTGTGCTACAGGAGTTTATTTATACCATTGCAGAATAGCCGTGCACTGTTTGAGAGTGGCTTAGGTTCTCAGGAGATTGTTGCCCTCAAAAAATCACTAGATGAGAAGAGTGCAATATGTTGCATGAAAGAAAAACATTTCCCCTACAGTATCTCTGTCTTTAGCTTTAAAACTAGCTTACAATTTCAGGCTAGCTAAATATTTTGGTAACCTTTCTACAATATTTTGATCCTGTATGAAACCACATTCTAAATATTGCAGCAAACACTAAAAATAATAAATTGAAACAACTTAGTAGCTGCGGCCCTTCATTGGATTGGCAACCTGTCCAGGGTGTACCCCCTGCCTCTTGCCTTATGTGTGCTGGGATAGGCTCCGACAGACCCCTGTGACCCTGAAATAGGGAATAGGTGGGTATAGAAGATAAATGAATGAATGAACTTAGTAGCTAGAAGCCAGCTAATAATACTATGGCCATTGGGAATTTTTTGGGGCAATAAAATATAAGTGAACCTATTCGTATATTTTGGTTATTTATTTAAAATACCTTTGTTTATACCCCAAATAGGTTATTTGTGCATGATCTTATTGCTGTCTAGCGAGAGGCGCCTGGAGTAATGTATTTTAAATTTTTCAAATGCTGGAAATGTAAATAATAGTGATTCAGAAAATCTTTGAGAGTGGTTAATCTAAAACATAAAAACATTTTTTATGCTGAGATTGAGAGGCACAGGTTGAATGATATGACAAAATACAAATGCTCTTACTCTGGAAAAAACGAATGGTTGTTATTGCCGAGCTTTTTGGTACTGAGGTCATTGAGGTGCGAAAGTAGATTTTTAAATGCTAGCATAAAGATGTGATAAATTATGTTGGCATTTTACTGTCATTGATGAAGTAAAGAAGTCTCTGGTGCTTTTAAAGCCCTGGTGTTAGGACTTCCGATTTGGAGCAGAACAATTTGTTAGATGCTTTATTGCCCATCATTTTCAACTGTTTATAATATTTCTCTGTGTCTGCATATTTTCTCTGTGCACATTACTCATCAGAATAAAAAAAGGAACTATGAAAACCTCGACCAACTGTCCTATGACAACAAGCGAGGACCTAAGGTATATTTGCATGGTCAATGCACGCCGCCCACCAACTTAAACGTTGCAACTAGAATCTGGCCAATCAGCCATTGGCCAACCCAGAAATGCCCTTATCTTGGTAGCACGTGCTCTTTATTTTTTTTACATGGAGAATTTCTTTTTTTGGAACCCTTTATGATTTAAATGACGAATGGACTTGTTTTGAGCTATTATGATTTTAGAATTTTAAAGAAAAAAAAAGAGAAAACTAAACACGCTCCGCTTCTGTCATTATCATACTTTACCTTATTATTAAAGGAATGCATGATTCAGATCAACTTAAAAACGTTCTTGGTTCATTTATTTAGATGCGCTAATGTGGGACACGTCACACTCCCAGATACAATCTCCTCCTTTTTGTGCAGTTTTTTTTCCCTTTGGGCAGATCGAGCCTCTCACCTCTTACAACCTTTTCTTCCGGTTTCAGTTTCCGGTTGCATCGGCCTTTCTTCCCAAACCTCTAACATGCACGCCGTTCTCTGGAGCCTTGATAACCCCCAGCATTGCATGCAACAATACAAACGTTTCCCTTCTTCTAGCTTTCTTTTTTTTTTAGTTACTCCAATTTTCCCTGGAGCGCTCACACAAAATCTTAAAAGAAAATTCAACCAAAATGGTATAGAGGCAACCTGATACTGGGGTGGGAATTATATCTAGCTTGTACTGACTGTGTGCCCTGATCCCAGGCAGAGAAAGTCCTTCAATTCAACCAAGAGACTAACTTAACTGCCCTTCTGCTGGAGGCCAAGGAGCTTGAGGCTCGTGTGATCATTCTGTCTGCCAGGTGAGCTTTTATGTTATGACTCTAGAGCATTACCAACACTACAGATATATCATAGTGTGTTAATGCAAAATAAAAGCCATTGTGTTATACATGAATCAGTTTAATCTATAACAATTTGGCAAAATATATAATAAATTGTAACATTAGTTTGTTCAATACATTAGTTTAGTAAAGAAAAAAATGTAAAAGAAAGCATAAAACATCACTGTGGTTGCATTAAGACTTATGCTACATTCACATGGTTATGCATTTTTCTTTTAAATCTCCTGTAACACCTAATACTACAGTAATAACACATTAATAATCATACATATTTGATTGTATAACTAGCTTAAAGAGACAAATAACTGTACCTAATGTGCTTTTACAGTGAAGACGATGCTGCTGCCGTGTACAAGACTGCTCGGTTTCTCAACATGACAGGCTCTGGTTATGTGTGGCTAGTCGGAGAGCGTGAGATGTCTGGTAAAGCTCTGAGCGAAGCTCCGGACGGTATGTACAGGATTACAATTTTGAGCTGAGACAGCAGTGTCTTATTGTGTCTTATTCTCAGCATATTTCCTTTGGTGCACTTTATGGTGTGATTAAGACTTGGTAGTAAGACTATTTTAAAAATGTTAAAATAAATGGTAGTAAAATGTTTGATTGTTGAATTATTTAAAATTATAATATGGCTTAAATGATTATATTCCTATATATACACTTTGTAGCCAAAAGTTTATGGTCAACTTTCCAGTACATCCATAACCATGTCTTTACCCAAACTGTTGCTACATAGATTTAAGCACGCATTTGACCCAAACACTCTTCCAGCATACCAATGCCCCTTTGCACAAATCTCCTGATCTCCTTAAAGATATAGTGTGCTCTGGTTAGAGTGTTATAACTTGAGTGTTCTGCACAGAGCCCAGACTCAACATCACTGAACACCTATGGGATGTTCACAGACTGAACCCTAAACCTCCTTATCTAACCCTAGTGTCTGATCTCACTGTGAGCCTTTTGGAGGAATAAACCCAAATCCACAAACACAATCTAGTGGAAAAACCTTTCCAAAAACGTGATGTTATTATCTAAGTAAGAGGGAGACTACATCTGAGACTACATCAAAAAACATACATGTACATACATACAATGTGTATAAATGTCAAATTTTATAACTGTAGACTTATTTTACAGCATAGGTAACTTGAATTGTTTATATGATTAGGATTATTAATATCAGGATATATAAAGCTTATTGGATTATTTTAATGCTAATACACACAGGACTAATTGGTCTTCAGCTCATTAATGGCAAGAACGAGTCGGCACACATTAGCGATGCAGTGGCGGTCGTGGCTCAATCAATTCAGGAGCTTTTTGAGAAGGAGAACATCACCGAGCCGCCTCGGGGTTGTGTAGGCAACACTAACATCTGGAAAACTGGGCCACTCTTTAAAAGGTCAGAATGACACAACAGTGAGGAAGATTGTGTCTGAATTGGAATGTTAATGCAGTATACTCTGTTTACATTTGCATATTGTATGTGGGTGAGACAGAAATCTTTACTTTTCCTCTGCATATTAGGGTTCTGATGTCATCTAAATATCCAGAAGGCCTAACAGGACGAGTGGAGTTTAATGATGATGGCGACAGGAAGTATGCTCATTACAGCATACTTAACTATCAGAAGAGCAGACTGATTCAAGTTGGCATTTATAATGGAACACAGGTGTGAGCGTTTTTTCATCGGATAGCGACAATAATAATTTTGCAAATTAGGGAATAAGCAGGTTTAGAAGATAAATGAATGAATGAATAAATTATTTTAATAAAAATATTTCTAATAAAAGTAAAATAGGGGACACATTCTATAGAGGAAGTTTGATGATCAACAGATTAATATGATGTTGCACATGTGACAAACTCTAACATGTATAATGAATTTCTTATATACATATATAACTTTTTATATAACATTGAAAAACATGTTCCTAGCATACGATCTAAACAGGTTTGCATAGCCTGATTCATAATAATGCTTAGATTTCTTTTTTATTTATTTAGTTTACAGTATACTTTATGTAGCTATCTAGGTCACTCTGAGTTTACTTTAGCTTGTTCCCTTTAGGTGGTGCTAAATAAGCAGAGGAAGATCATTTGGCCTGGAGGAGATACAGAAAGACCAAAAGGTTTCCAGATGTCCACGTGGCTGAAAGTACAGTATTATTTTAATATTTCTTGTTCTTAATCTTTTAAAGACTATTCAAGTCCAAATTTTTTAAACTCCGAATTACAGATAGTCACAATACACCAGGAGCCTTTCGTGTATGTGAAGCCAACAATGCAGGATGGGACCTGCAAGGAAGAATACACACCAAATGGAGTCCTAATTAAAAAGGTGATCTGCACTGGACCAAATGAGACCATCCCAGGTAACACAACAGGAACGTTTTATATGAGGTGCATACATATATAAACTGTAGGTATTTATATATGTATATGATGGGGTGTGTGTGCATGCATGAGGACAACAGTGTGCATCTGTTTGTGTGTATTAAAAGATAAAGCAGATCAAAAGCTGGTGCCTATAGGCAAGAGAAAGAACATAAATTGACTGGTAGATATTCACCACAACAGAATGGTACATCTTTCGGTATTACGGTCCATTCCCAGGATAAATTTAATCACTTGTGGAAGGCTCCGCCTCTGGATGGCTACATCAAATGGAGTAGGATAACATGGTCCATTTAAACTCATTGTTCCCAGCCTTCTACGGGATCAGGTCAAACCCCCTCAACAGGGAGCTTAGATGTTTCCAACCGACCCTCACAATACATTTGGGTTTGCCAAGTCTGTCCGGCCTCCTCCCCTACGGATCCAACTCACTACCAGGTGTGAATGGTTGACGGCTAAGCCCCTCTCTTCACTTAAGTCGAAAACCTATAGTTGAAGGTCAGATGACATGAACACTGTGTTTAAAATCTGTAAACTGGGTATACATTGACAGGCCATTTCCCCTAATCATGCCCTCCAGCTGTCACTGTTGCTAGCTACATGGGTGTTAAGTTCTCCAGCAAAACTATGGAGTCCCCAGATAGAGCACCTTCCAGGACCTTTTGCAGGGTATCCAGGAAGGTTGTTCTTCTGGTGTCTGACCCAGTTAGACAGCAGCTCAATCTCCTTCCACCCTAGTAGTGCTGCTATTCTTAAGTTCCCTAAGATGACACAATCATGGTGGGTCTAATCAGCAATAATGACGAGTTAGCATAGAAAAAGAAGGTATACTCACAGCCTGGTGTAGAACCAACAACCTGGTTTGACTGTTGACAAATTTAAGGAGAACATTTATTGATCTTCTGTTGGGATAGTCAAGACCACTAGATTTTTTGGTGTCTTGGTGGAGAACCTCACCTAGTTACTTAACACCAGCGCCATCAGCAAAAAAGCCTAGTGGTTACTGAAAAGACTGGGGAGACTCTAAAATCCCCGCATTAACATAGAATTTTTATTGCTGAAGTATAAGATTTGTTAAAGTACTTGTGTTTAGAGTGAATGCTAAGAAAATGCAGTGTTTGTTGTAACAGCTTTGTATCTAAGGTTTGTTCATACAGGCATTGTAATTTTTCCCCTGGTTTGCTTGCAGGACGCCCAATTGTACCTCAGTGCTGCTATGGATTCTGTGTTGACTTACTGATCAAGCTGGCCATGACTATGAACTTCACTTATGAGGTCCATCTGGTGGCTGATGGAAAATTTGGCACGCAGGAGAGAGTGAGTTCAGATCTATATAATCAACTAGGTTGATTTCATGCATTTTTCTTGCATGAATGATTTTTTGTTTTAGAAAATTATAGGCAAGAAAGCCATTACAAACATTGTATATTGGGTAAAGCATTTTCATCCAAATTAAATTGGTAAAAATTTTGTATGGTGGCATGGTTGCGTAGTGGTTAGCACGGTCGCCTCACAGCGAGAAGGTCTTGAGTTCGATTCCCGGGCAAGGGGTCTTTCTGAGTTTAAATGTTCTTCCTGTGCTTGCGTGGAGTTCCTCCAAGTTCTCCGGTTTCCTCCTACAGTCCAAAAACATGTACATTAGATTGATTAGATAACCTTGCCTATAGGAGTGAGTGTGCGTATGTGGTTGTTAGTCTATGTGTGGCCCTGCGATGGACTGGCAACCTGTATAGGTACCCCTGCCTCTCGCCCTTTGTGCACTGGAATAGGCTCCAGCAGAACCTGGGACAATGAGTTAGGGTATAAGCGGGTGTAGAAGTGAAATGAATGATAAAATAATTTTGTAAAAAACAATAAAGTTATTATTGTTCTGCTCATTTATTTCTTTGTGTTTTACTTTCACTGTTTTATTGCTTGGTTTTAGGTGAACAACAGCAATAAAAAAGAGTGGAACGGCATGATGGGAGAACTCCTGGGTGGCCTTGCAGACATGATTGTGGCTCCGCTGACAATTAACAATGAACGAGCTCAATATATTGAATTCTCCAAACCTTTTAAATATCAGGGACTTACAATTCTTGTGAAAAAGGTACACCTGTTCCACCCAGTGTATCAAATATGAATACCATGTCCTTAAATGGGCATAGTAGTTGGTACCCTAACAATATCAACAATTTTGAAGATTAAAAGTCAATCCTATTATCTGCGGATAATATTTTAATTGCCCTGTAATACAACTGAGTGTTTTTAGAAATATTTCATAGGTGTTTTTTCATATGCACTTGTACACTTTCATATTCAGTTCAATTCAATTCAGCTTTAATTTCAATTCAGCTTTATTTGTCGAGCGCTTTTAACAATAGTCATTATCTCAAAGCT
>JAOTQW010000016.1:2781991-2795396 GCA_026260075.1 Sisor rabdophorus
AATGTATTAAAGACGACACAGGATAGAAGAACTGGACAAATGGAAATGTTTATTGGAGCAAAGATATAATACAGTTCTTTTTACAGGCGTATTTACATAAACATACTGTAGGATAACTGTAAAAGATTACACTACATTACTTAATGGATTATAATAAAAAGTGATACACTGCTGTTTTATCTGCTAATAAAGTTCACTAATACATCACTAATACCAGTGCTTCTGCTCCTGGGTTAACACACGGTTCTCTTCCTGAGTTAGGGAAAAGTGAAGGAAAAAAAAATCCTCAAACAAGGCAACGTTGACTGACCCGGCAGCATCAGTGGCCTGCACTGCAGCGTGAGACACAATACACTATTTAAGAGGCATGTAATCAGGACAGAAGGTAGAAACCATGGTCATACTGACTGGCTGCCGTTAATTTATTTCACAGTTTCTATAGTAACTGCCAGTTTATTAGGAGGTGTCTGGTGGAAATTCCACACAAATCGAAAATTGCTAATGGAATGTATATATAACATCTACAATGTCAGTGTTTACTAAAATTTCTACCATGGAAAAGTCTTCTGCTCTGTCAGTGTTTTGGGTAACAAAGAAGAAAAACAAAAAGGCTGTTAGTAACATTTTTTTGGCTTATGTTCCAATTGTAAATGGATACGTGGTGTGACGTTCCTTACTTAATAAAACAAAATAAAACACCATCACTTCGCCTCACTGTATGTAGGTATGACAAGGTGTTTCAGCAGTTAGGATGTTAAACTGCTGGCCAAAAGCTTGTGTATTCAATTTCACCAAGTTAGCACTGCTAGGGCCCTAAGCAAGGCCCCGAACCCTCAACTGTTTTAAAATGAGATAAATTTAAGTCACTTTTGATATAAAAACTCATTGAAGTTGACAGACTTCTTGTTGTCCTAGCCCAGCCCTCATCAACACACCTGATGTCTTTGGATACAAAACTGTGTGGTAAATTTGAGGTACAATAGGCCTTCCCTGTGTGTTACTGTAGCACCTTTGTGTAGAAAATAGACGTGAAAAAAAGGCTCCTTTTGGTACTTCACATAGAAAAGTAGACAAGTTTTCAGTTACTACCATACTGAAGAAGGCAAAATATACAGATAATAAATAATCAAAATTCTGCCTGAGACAGCAGCAAAGGATGAAATGTGGAAATGCAGGTGCTTTTCCTGAGAAGTGTCTGAAAATCTTCATCTGAGTCATTTGCTGGTTTGATTAATGCTGTCATAAGGTAGAACCCTATAGCACACAACCTGACCGAGCATGAAATACAGAGATCATTTAAACACCTTTATGTCATCTGGGTCACTTTAAATAATAATAATAATGATGAAAAAAAGTAACTCAATGTCTTGTTTTAAAAATCATAGCTGTTTAAGTTCCGTTCATGTTGAAGGTTTATTTATATTTGTAGGCAGGACAATTAAAAAAGTCCATGCCGATGTAGCGGGGGTATCCCTCAAGGGCCTTGACATCCACTGGGTCAAACTTCCAGTACTGTTTGCCTTTCAGGAAATGGGCAAAACCTAAAAAACATGTGTGAAACCAAGAACGACTATTACTGTACAGTTTCTATAACAACTGATAACATATATAACATTTGACATGTTTATTTGCTAACATGTTTTGTTAACTTTCTGCATAACTAAGTAGGTTAAATATATGCAACGTATAAAAATTACTAGAACTAGATGCTATGAAGGCTTTAACAACCTCTGATTTTCACACTCGATGGTCTGGGTCTCCACATAAACCTAACTGTACTCATACCTATAAAAACACAACTAGCATATAGCACAAAGAATGTTAATAAAATCACCTTACAGCCATATCTCTGGACTTCTAAAGCAGTTCTGCAACCTTTCTTTTACCTTTTTACCAAATGCTTGCATCCATGTACCCTCATCACTGCTAAATTCTTCTCCATCCACTTCTGGAAATATCTGAGTGTCTTTCGAACACCCAGTCCTTATCAAACCCCAGGTGAAAGAATAATCTGCCATCAACTGTCCTCTGTTTAACCTGGTAGGCACCATCCATAATTACTATCGCCTCGAATAGTCTATACGTCACAAGTGATGTGATGGGATGTTAGATGCCTTAACCTCTTTTATGAATATCAAGATGCATTACATCCTGGTGGGGCTTTCTTGACCAGAGGATCTGGTCAATGTTGACTAGTGTCTTCACCACCCTTTTAGATAAGCGTTCCAGACTTAAGCATCATGTGTAGTAACTTTTATTTTATTAAAACTTTTAATTAAATTTTTTTTTCAGTCACCAGTAAGGTAACCACAGATTTAGAATTTGTCTTACCATAGCGATCCTGGAAAGCAGCATCAATGTCATTTGGGATTCCTCTCCAGTCCACCATGGTGCGAGCATAGCTCATGTCCACCCAGTTCTCCTGTGGATTAAATCGCCAGTAGTTTTCTCCCTTGAAGAAGTATACCTTTTGTGTCTTGTCTTCACCCCACATCAAGGCTGCCTGGATGTTATTAACAGGAAGTCCCAAACTTTGCACAGAGTCTGGCCCACTGATCTGCTTTTCAGCATCATACACCCAGTAATTCTGATCTGCATAACCAGGAGGCAATAAGGAGAAATCATCATTTCAAAGCCAAACGATAAATAAAGTCAAATTTGGTTTGGTTCAGGCGTTTCAAAGAAAAAACAGCTTATACAGATGGCTTGGATGAATGGCTACAATTTAAGGAATTTAATATGTTTCATTGTAGTATTCTGCTGAATTGATTTAAATTGACTTTCCTGAGACTAAAACCGCAAAAAAATGAATTTAAACAACAACTGATTTAAAAAAGGCTCTGTGGCAAACAGATACATGAAGACCTTCAGATTGAATTTATTCCTAACTTAATTACCTTTGAAAAACCAAATATTTCCAGATGTGTCCTCATATGCGGCATCTATATTATAAGGAATTCCACGCCAGTGTCTGGAAGCTAACGCAGGATACCCGTCCTGCAGTCTACCGTCACGAATGCGCCACACGTAGCCCGATTTAAAGAAGAACAGCTCGCCACGGATCATTGACACAGCGTCAAAGTCTGTGCTACAGGCGTCAGGCTGAAAACAAACAAATCAGAAGAAAGAGTGTGCATATTTATTATTACATGAACTGACAGCTAATTTAAATGCTAAGTAAAAGCAGTACAGCTTACGACTATCATGATGTCATTGGTGTCTAACTCCGACTCCTTCTTGTGTGTAACCTTGACACCATACAGGGACTGGATGCGACTTTCATCATCCTTGCTGAGCTGAATTGGATAGGAATAGATGTAGTAAGGTGACATCACTGAGCCAGGAGCACTGGAGTGATAAAGCCCGAGAGTGTGGCCAAGCTCGTGAACAGCCACTTGAAGCAAGTCTGTACCTGAAGAGATGAATGCATTTTGCTAAATCTTAAAATCAACTTGTTATGATACAATGAAGCTGCATAGTTCTCAATTGGAAAGACTTTCTGGCCATGGAAAAAAACTATTTGAAACTTACAAACTTCAGCATTTTTTAGATAAATAAATAATAACAACCTGGGTTTAAATTGGTAAAAAATCCAATTAGCACTTTGATTTGCATTAGAACTCAAACAAGTCTAATATCCTGTTACCCCGAGACCCCGAATAAGCGGGTATAGAAGATGAATTAATTATAAATTAAATATTCTGTTATTTGGACTTAATTAACACTTTTTGAACCAACTTGGGCATTTCTAATATATCCCCCCTTAAAGACCTTTTAAAATACTCACCCAAGTCGTTGCCTAAAGTCCATTGCTCATCATAGTCAAAGTGCACTTCTCCCTGCCGGTGGCTTTTAGGGAAAAAGGCATGAGCCAAGATTCCTCCTGGACCATCAAAAGGCATATTGTCTCCATGATCATATCTGAAAAAACAAGACAAGACAAGATCAAATGTTTTGTTTTTTACGCTCAATTTCACCATTGACATTTTAACACTGAGTTCATCGCACCAACATTGAAATTCATCATTCATTTGAAAAAACAAACAGACACCTGATCTGCATTCATGTTTTTATTCTTTAAACGCTTCCTACGGTGGGTTGCCCAGTCTTAATAATGAGTTAAGGTCCTGGATGTCGTCCAGAGTGAAGATAGAAAATGCTGACTTGCGAATTGACATCTCCAACACTATAGTAAATTTGGGAAGATGCCTTTTATTTTCATTATAGAGATAAAGGGAACTTTTTTCGGCCAGCGGGTGCATCAGTTGGATTTTTTGGCTTTTGATTTCAGTCAAAGTTGTTGGAGGGGGGTTAACATATGGTATCTTTTGGTTTTTAAAAAAAATTACTGGTGAAAGTGACCGTAATACAGTATACTGTAAACCAAGCTCATGAAATGATTAAATATGTTGAAGTGGCACATATTTTAAGTGGAAAAAAATATGCCTAAAAGGCAAAAACGCTGATAAACTGCAGAGAAAACCAGTCCTGGTTTGTAGAATTTGCATCAGGGATTAAAAAGAGGATAAAGGTGTGTTAAGGGTGGGATTGGTTGACTAAGGGATCTCGGTGTAGTGTACAATACAAAGGTCTAAAGTAAACACCTGACAGGTGTGTGAAGCTGTGAATTTACTGTTCTTTTTTTTCCAACCCAGCTGCGGACTAGGTATTTAATGGAGTGTCAATTATCAGCAAAAGGAATAAACAAGTAACCAAAGTAGTGCTCATATTGAGATAATGATATTAGCCCTTTAACTAGGCGAGAACTATCTGTTGAAACTTCAACACCAGGGTTAATTTCTCTGGAAGTTAAGTGTAATGCAAAGTCTCACCGAGTAAAGTCGATGGTGATGTCAGCATGGCCTGCTTGGACCTCAGTGAAGGTAAGAGGACTGACATAACTCCAGACCTGTACAGCCTCTCGAAACACCTCCCGCACTTTCTCGAAGGTCATCTGCCATGGAGTCCGTAGAATCCTGAAACACGAACAGAAAAACGTTCACAACAGACCACCCATGCAACCAAGGATTAGTTTCATAACTTTCAACCCTAATCCTTTATAGCAAGATGACTGGTACTTCTGTGGTGGACTAAAGGGATGTTTTCTCGGCCCATATCAGACACGAACAGGCCCAAAAGAATTAAGAATTGATATATGAGTAAGTGAGTGTGTGTATAATTTACTTTTAAATTCAATTTCTAGGCAGAAATATAGGGGGAAATTCTACCATCCTTTATACTTACTAGATGATTACTAAATTTATTATCAATTAATAAGTGGAACCAAAACAATTTAAACTGGTAAACACCTGATTGAATGGGGCATCTTCAAACAATATTTAAAAATTGACCCTGCTATTCAAATAGCCCTTCATTAGCACAATGATACCTTTGTAGCACTTCCCTTGTCAAGACAATAATATAAAAAGTTTTTTGGATGTGTTTCTTTATAAAGTAAACCATAACATTGATGCCATATGAAGAACTCAGCAGTCAATGCTAACCTTTCAAACCTTTGAAACCTTTACAGCTCTCTAGACAGACAAATGAACCTGGTGGGGCTCTTTCTGTGTCCAAAGCTTGTTTGCAAGTCTAGAAAAGATTAAACAACAGGCAGACTGGGAAGCACCAGTAATTTTGGTCCAGGGTCAGGTACAGCCTCTTACAGGATGAACCCCTTTCCCATCCACTGGGCAAAGGCCTTCACTGTTTTGATAAGGAAGCTGAAAATAGTATATAGCTTTTGTATTTACTAGATCTTAACTGAGTTCTTGCTTTTGGGGCATTCGAATTCTTGGAACTTGGTTTATGGTGATCTAATCCTTTATGAAGAGACTATATATATATATATATATATATTTAATAAGTACAGAGGACAAATTAAAGTTGGCTAATCTAGCATTTGACAAGATGATTTTTAACTCAAAGAAGTTCTCTGTTGTCCATTTGAAAGAGAGCGAGCTTGACTGGGTTTCAGCAAACGTGCAGATCAAGGGTCTAGTCCTGTGTTGTTTTTGTTACTAAGATTGCCCCACTTAGCCCAGGAATCTGATCCTGCATCAGCATTTCTGACCAAAGAGTCCATCATTAGTTCAGGGCCAAGCATTGCTCTATAAACAACTTCCAAAAAACAACCTCCTTGAGACATTAGTCATTAAGGTAAAGTGACATGTTACAGAGACATTGCTTGGGGTGGAGTTAAGGACAGATGTCTCCTCTCGCCATCAATCTCTGGTTTATTTCTGTCTCTCTTTACATATAATTGTTTTTGTTTTTATTGCCAAGAATGCAATGAGGAAGCAAAGCCTCAGTGTCTCTTTTTTTAGTATTTATGGAAGAGGCATGGCAAACCAGTCAAGCCAAAAGTATCAAGTTCTTCAAGTGAATGCAGGGTAATGAGAGATTTATGACTCATGATTCCGGCAAGTGGGCTATAAACCTGGGGAGTTTTAATCAACGGCGGCTCCAACAGGCAGACAGCTTCTCTTCAATTTACTGCCTAGCCTGGCTTCTTATTTCCTGCTGAGTGGCAGAGGGTGAACGGAATAAATGTTACATAAATGGACACATTACAGATTGCCGGGACCTTGAGGTCATGACCTTACACAGAGGAAGGCAAATGTCCTGTTGAGACCTTTAGTGACCGCAACAAAAAGAGCAGGTCAGATTGTTAAAAACTCATAAAAGACCCAAGAAATTATACAAAAAATGCTGTGCTGAAAACATAGTGGTACTTTACATGTGACCATTAAGTGCATGGACTAAATACCTGTGACTGTGATACCTGTGTTCTCTTAAGCCTGCACCTGCCCACTCCCACAAATCGCATGTTCAAGTACCACCGGTGGGTTGCCCAAAACCAAAAGACCCTTCTACCATGGACCAAAAAGCCTGACTTTTGGAAACATCCCAACAAAACTTTTAAATCATCTTTAGTCCTGGGTGGGCTGGAAAGAGAGGATACTTCTGATATGAAAGAAGAAGAAGAACAGGAAAAACAGTCTACTCTTTCCCAGACAACGCCCTCACTATGAAATATCACTTACTCAGAGCCTTTTATATAAACTTTACTACGGCTCGGAGAAGAAAAAGCGTCTGTTTCAAGGAGGATTCCTCACGTATATAAAAAACTATAGTATACCCAGAGGCACCTGATCTGTGTGGGGCCATGAATCGCGAGAGAACGTGTGCGCTATCCTAACCTACCGATGATTCAAAAACAACCTCTAATATGTAATATGAAGTAAATTATGTGTTTTCTGCTTTACACCTACAGCGATTCAGTGACAAGTTTAAGTTCTTATCCGCAAATGTAATAACATCTTACTTGTAAGTGAAGTTGGTCTTGTTCCATCGATTCATTGAGGCATAGCGCTTGCCACGGAACCGTCTGCCTTGTATCCCCACTCCCTGAACCACATTATAGAAGCTGTCTTGCTTTGTAGGGAAGTCTGGAACTCCACACCGGGGCCTGTTCCACACTTCACTGGTGTTCTCTGGTTCAGCGGAGTGAGGTTGCCACCTCTTCCTCAACTGGAAATCATCTTGAAGCGTGTTTTGAGCATGCGGCAGACTTTCTCTCTTTCTTGGGGCATAATAAGGAATGTTCTCAGGCCAAACCTGTGAACAAAGAAAAAATAAAAAATGTCCTAATATCCTTTTTATTCATTTAATTAGGGCAGATAAGGCTTGAGGGCTTTGCTTGGGTTTAATGTCCGGGCCCTTTAAAGAACACTAGAGAAGTTGGAAAGAGTCAAAAGCTTCTGCATAATAATCTGAATTGCATGAAGATGATGTACTATAAAAGTTTTTGGATGGTTAATAGGAAATTTCAATTCCTTGAGGGGCAGCACAGTGGCGTAGTGGTTAGCATGTTCGCCTCACAGCAAAAAGGTTGTGGGTTTAATTCCCTAGTCTTTTGGTGCAGAGTTTGCATGTTCTCCCTGCTGTTGCGTGGGATACTCTGGTTTCCACCCACAGTCCAAAAACATGTAAATTAGGTTGATTGGTTCTAAATTTTCCACTAGGAGTATAAATGTATTTGTGGCCCTGCGACCCATATGACCTTGAGCTCAGGACTAAGCGGGTATAGAAGATAAATGAATGATTAAATGAATTCCTTAAGTAAAGATGCGACAGTTTTACTGGTATCTAACAATTCCCTTCAAGAGATCCAATTTTATTATCGCTTAAACTTCTTTAACTGCATCATTTTACTACATTGGTTGCTTTGATTGTTTTTACTGTTTCCATCTATGGGCTGATTTTATATTTGTTCTAAATCACAGCAGAGATTATTATGGTGAATTTCCCTTTTAAGGATTTACAGGAAATGTCTCTGATAATTGCCTGGGAGTAGAATTGACTTTGTCTGAAGCCAATTTTATGCAATTTGCAAATCTGTTCTCTTTCCTAATCTGTTTTTCATTCCTAAGTGTCAGTCGGTCCAGACTATAGCATAAGCTGAACTAATCTTTTTAAAAAAACATTTCTACCTGTCTTGTCCTTAGGTAAGCTTTCGAAAGCTGTAAGTCCTATCAATTACTGTCATGCCGCACGTAGGCATATAAAATAATAGGGGTGAAAAAGGTTAGATAAGATGTTATATAAAGGGTTACAAAAGGTTATGTAAATATTATCAAACAATGATGGTGTAACCAATGATAGAACACTAAGGACATCAAAAGACATGTCAAGACAGGCATGCCCAACTTGATATTGTTACCTAAAAAAACCACGGCCTTGGGGCAATTAACAGCCACGTGAATTCCACAACATAACAATCACAAGTCTTTAAGGGTTTATTTCCATGCGAGTTGTTCTGCTGACTTAGCAAGCACACGACGCACGCTGTACCGTAATTAACCAGACTGTTTGCTGAACACAAGTATAATCACTGTGATATCCAAATAACTATTTTGTTACTTGACTTTCGAGTAGGGAAGTTTTTTTTTCATGGTAGGCTCATACTTGACTGACCTCAGGCGCCAGCCACATAGTCAGGACCGGAGATAGAAGACAAACACAAGGGTGTCAGTTCAACAGGAGTCAAAGAGTAAAGGTCGGGGGTTAAATCAACAGGATAGAACCACCGATTCAGACAAACATAAACTTCCATTAAGGACCAAAAAAGACCAGCAGGAATGAAACAACACCTAGTGGCAACAAAAAACATCGCTCTAATGCTTCATTAATATTTGTTAGTTTTGCACTTATCTTCAGGGTGCGTTAGAGAGTCAGGATCGGTATTTTCAATAATCGTAGCGTTCAGCTTGAGCTAAAGAGTCAATTTTATTTAAGAACCTGTTATTAAAGATCAGTGCCTCAGGTAACAAATAAGCCGTCTGAGGACCTTCTTGAGTCAGCAGATTACCTGCTGTAATGACAGAAACACAAATACCAGGGTCGAAAAATAAGTGCATGTGGAGAGGTGTAAACAGGGCCTCATAGCAAACTCATCATTATGATCTTTTTTGATAGAGTAAAGTATAAAATTTACACTCCTTCATTTTGTAAGCCAATTTCCAGCACCACCAAGCCTACACTACAGGGGCCCTAATCGAAGCCTTTAATCCTTAACTGGACTCAATCGGTTAAAAATTAGCTAAATGTAGGTATGGCAGAAATATAAATGTAAAAAAATGCATGCAATAAGAGGGTTTTTAGATGTATTGTGTTTATTTTGTTTTTTTTTAACAAATCTGTTACTGGTTTGAGGCTGGTGACTTTACTAAAATGACTACCACAAGGTGTAAAGCACACATTAGCATTACATTACTCCTTTGATAGACATAAGAGACCCAAACATTGTTCTAGCATGACAATGTCCCTGTTCACAAAGCCCCTGATCTCTGACAAGACATGCTGTGTTTTGGTTAAAGCAAATGAACACTGATTCGTGTCTGATCTCCCTAAAACTAGTGACTAAATGAACAAATCCAAACAATCTAGTGGAAGCTCTTTCCAGAGGTGTGGAAGATTTTATTAAGAGTAAGAGTGAGACTACATCTGGAATATAATAATAAAAAACACAGGTGGGTGTGATGGTCAGTGGTGTTTCTGTATACTGTAGCACTTTTAAATAAATGGCTATTAAATAAAAAAAACATTTAGACAAAAATATGTTGCCAAAGAAATAATTTTACCTCTACGAATAGGCAGCTGTGGGATTTGTGGACAAATTTTACGGGATCCACCTGCATGCAGCAGGTCAGCTGAGGCAACAAGTGCCTGTGTAAAGCCTTCTTGTTAGCTGACACGCTACACAATGTCACCTTTTTAGCACTGTTTGATAACAGCGTGCCTCGAACCAGACATGAACATGATTGCGGTTCTTCTGAAATTTATGACTGCATCCTAAAAGTATCTATCACCCAAAGCACATCGTTTGCTTTTGATACTGGTTACTGGTATCGCTTCCGGAAAAACTTACATTTATCTAATCCAAGGTTAAGGGTTAAAGGCCTAGTAGTGGTGGTGCTGGGAACTTGGTGGTGCTGGGAATTGAACCGCCTGAGTTAAAACGTATTCTCTTTAGGACTTCATGAGGTCATTATAATGTCATTAAAAAAGTTCCAACAAAATGTTCCAACTTTATTTAACCAAATATGATTATTGTTAAATCCAAAATAATACTAATTCCTTTCCGCTGTTTGAGCTAATCCAAGTGCCTAAGTGTAAAAAAAAGCCATCCATTGTCACACACTTTTCGGGAAATAGTGTTATGTTCCTAAACTAAGATAAGCATCGTATATAGAGGTGGATTCTACATAACAAATGATCGTTTTTTTCAGATGGTAAACAGATGTATAATCACATTCCTGGAAAATTAAAAACTGATATCATCGCCGCATGGCATTCCACCGCATTCTAACGAAACAGTTATCTTTTAAATAGCTGGATAAAAGATGAATTCTTTGTGCGATTCGAATCAGGGATCATGTTATGAACAGAGTGAATATGTGCACAGGGAGTTTCGGTTTTTGGGTTACTGGTTCAAACCTTAAGAAACTTACGATTTTTGGGTTAAACTTCTTTATTTACTGTTCATGTGAGAACTAAGTGCAGATGAAAAGGGCTGACGTGTCACAACACGAACCCCAGGCCGGAGACGCATCTTCTTTCTCCTTTTCTTTCTATTGAGACTGGGCTTAGAGCTGAAACCTAAAGAACCGTGTGTGTATGTGTGTGTTTGTGTATGTGTGCCCTGGCCTAATTTCCATTCTCCAGTGCTCATGAGGATAATTGTCTCCCTGTTGGCAACCAATCATCCGAAGGGCATTCAACGGTGATATCATCTCCACCTCATTCCTACACAAAATACAAGGAAGGAATCAGAGAGCCAGAATTCATGTGAAACAGCTTGTGGTATGCAGTACCAAAATAACAAAGAAATTATTCTGATTAAATGAACAGATACAGATAGAAGGAAGATGCAGATAGGAGGGTTTTTTGTCTAATAAAACAAACCTATTTTTCTGTTTGTTTGTTTAAGAAATATTTCCAGAAAGACTCAAATGGTATCTTGTTGTGGATTAAGACTGGGAGCATGTGGGAATTGATCCTGGGTTGCCAGTACACAACCACATATGTGGGCTACAGCATTTATTTAAATTAGATAAATTGGGTAAAGGGCGGCGCGGTGGTGTAGTGGTTAGCACCGTCGCCTCGCAAACAAGAAGGTCCTGGGTTCGAATCCCGGGCACAGGGTCTTTCTGTGCTGAGTTTCCATGTTCTCTCGCTTGTATGGGTTTCCTCTGGGTACTCCAGTTTCCTCCCACAGTCCAAAAACATGTGCATTAGGTTATTTGGTGACTCGAAATTGCCCATAGGAGTGAGTGTGAGTGCGTGCGGGTGTGTGTGTGTGGCCTGCGATGGACTGGCGACCTGTTCAGGGTGTACCCCTGTCTTTTGCCTCTATGTGCGCTGGGATAGGCTCCAGCAGACCCCTGTGACACCGAGGTATAAACGGGTTTAGAAGATGAATGAATGAATGTAAATTGGGTTTTTGTGGAAGTAGCTTGATAATAATCTAAATCAATATATGGATAATAATTAGAAGAGCTTTTCTTTGGCAGATATTAATTTGATTTTCAGTGAGTGTTTACTGTGTTGCCTTTTTTGATTTCGTAACTCTCCTTTGACACAATTTCTATATCTTTTACACTGACTGCTGCTGGTGAACCATTCCATAAGACTCCTATACCCTTAACTGCTCAGCAGCAAATAAATGAAATGTAGGTTGCACTGGATAAAAATGTTGAACTGCTGATCAGAGGATCGTAGGTTTGATTCCCAGCACCATCAAGCTGCCACTGCTGAGCCCCTGATTGAGTCCCTTTTCAACTGCTTAGTGTGAAAAAAATAATGTTTGTTATTGTTAATGCAATTCTTTGCTATTATGTAGCTATGTAGACATTTTTTCGTTAATTCTGGCCAGTTTTAAACCATAATGCAGATTGAGTCTTTACACAACAGCACGTTTATTCTAACGTTTACAGTCCGTAGAAATAACAAATCTGTGTTGAGAGTTGAGGTTCAGGCAGTGGCCTCTTGGTGGTGCTGGGAATGAAACCCACATTCTTCAGATCAGCAGTCCAACACTATAACCACTATATTATCACTACCATGCCACTGGCCTGTGCACATTTGACCAGATATGAACCTCCTTCCCCAGCAGCTAAGGCATCTTTCAGCAGATACCATTAGGCCACACTTGAGATAAAAAAGTGAGGCATTCTGTGGAAATTAGACTTGGGTAAATATTTACCCCAAAAAAGAAAACTTCCAGAGAACCTTACAACTTAGAGGTTGTATACACAGGCAAAATGATTACACTACCAAGGGAGAAGGTTTTCATGAAAACAGGAAAAGGATTAAAGCTGATGGGAGATGATAGATCAAAATGCCTTCAGTCAATAGGAAATGAGCAGTATCTAGGTCATATAATTGTGGATGGACTCATGGAAAAGCAGTGCAGATGGAGGAGAACATGCAGAATAAATATCAGGGATGCACAGTGTTTGACTTCCACATGCAGAGGTCCTCAGAATGAATTGCTTATCTTTGTCATCATGGTAGGAACTGAGCCAACGTGATGGACACATGGAGTAACTTTAAATGCTGAAAATACATGCAGCATCACATTAATGCAATTCCATGAACAGAGTGTGTAAATTTGCAAATTATCCATCTTTAATTCAACAGTTAAAAAAGGGCAGGGATTTTTTCCGGAATTTTTCCCCCTAATAAAATTTAAATTAGAACAAAATAAATTGTAAAATATTTACAAAATGTTTTTTAAAAAGTTCACTCATTCATTTATTCATCTTCTATACCCACTTACTCCAGAACTCAGGGTCACGGGGGTCTGCTGGAGCCTATCCCAGTGCACATAGGGCGAGAG
>JAOTQW010000016.1:2853076-2869127 GCA_026260075.1 Sisor rabdophorus
TATATAAAAGAATATAATTGATATTTAATTTTTTATTCTATAATCATTATTTTTAGTTACTTATTTAAGGCATCATTATCTACAATTCATACTAATAAAATAGTTGATCCTCGCTAAACAAATGAGTTAAACTTAAACAATAATCATTTCTCGCATAGGTACACGATTTGCCTAAACAATCCTACATAAAGCAATACGAGTCCCACAGTAACCTTTGTTCTGTGTGATCGCTAATAGATTTATGGTTTGTAGGGTTTTGTGTCAGTGATCGCACTGCTGAACTGAACAACTGCAACAAAAAAAATAATCAACAACTGAGTGTAAATTCCGCTTCAGGTTTAAAACCGAAAGGAGGGGGGGTGGCGGCCCAGAGAACTAACCAGATCAGACTGTCTCTCTTTTCCATAATCGGCCTGACTACTTATCGTTGATAACTTTTAAAACTTTACTGGAATGTAACCTTTAAAACCCGATGTCGCCGCTCGTGAGCTACTTGATCTCCTGTTTGCGCAACACGATCGCGTTTTTTCTTAAGCGACAGGGTGTCTAGACAACCACGTGACCGGGCGGGCGGGGGGGGGCAAAGCCCAGTGGAGAGGGAGAGGGAGAGAGAGAGAGAGAGAGAAGGCACTTGAGCTCCTCTCTTCATTCCCGGTTTCTGAGGCACACAGACCGCATCGCCGTCTTTTTGTCGCGGCTTGGAAAGTTTACGCGCGGCGCCTTTTGCTTTCCTGCTTTGTACACCCCCCCCTTTTTTTTTTTTACATTTCCAGGATAAATCTTACGATCTGGACCGGACGACGGTTGACGTTTTATTAATAGCGTGTGCGTATTTCTTCTTGCGTTTGATAGCTTCTTCTCTTTATTTACCCCTACTGAAGCCCTTTCCGGCTCCGACGTGGATTTACGGGAGCCTCTCCGACCTCCTGTATGCGGATCTCCTGAACGTTTAGTCGGTTGTTTTTTTTTTCAGACATGCTCGGGTCACTCAGCCATGCTGACGGCTTCGGATCCCAGCGGTAAATCTTTCCACGGTTTATCCCGGTGGAGGAGAGCGGAAAGACAGCGATCTGACACTCGGATTGACGATGGTGTGTGGATTTACAGCGCAGAGACGCCGGCGAGACTTCAGTGTCTAACAGAAGTTTATTATCGCTGTGTCCTTATTCTGAAGAAATAACACCAATATTCGAACAATATTCGGCTGTAAATTAGTGGCTTTGTGTAGAAATATATTGATATATCTATATATCTATATATATTCTTAATCTGCTGCTTAATTTGTGGCTGGAAACCCGAATTAAAAGACTGGCGTATGGTACAGATTGCCTTTGCTGCTTCCAGCTTTTGCACCGTCTCTCGGACTGCGCGGCGCTGCCTGGCCTCGGATCCCGGGACCTACTTCATGATTTACGGACGCCATGCTCGTTCTTTAGCCGGGAGACCCTCTGCTCGTCGTCGCGCATGTTCAGGACCAGACGGTCAGGGCTCGTCCGGCGACTCTGGAGGAGCCGCGCGCCCGTCGACTGCGACGGGGAGGAGGCGGCGGACACCGGGACGCACGGCGCGGGAGGAAGCGGAAGAGGAAACGGAAGCTTGTGCATGGGCAAAACGACCAAGGGCGCCGCTAAAGCCGGCGGAGGAGGCGTCAGTGGCGGCGCGAGCGCGGAGGCCGAATTAAAGGCGCTCACCCACTCGGTGCTGAAGAAGATCAAGGAGAAGCAGCTGGAGGTGCTGCTGCAGGCCGTGGAGTCGAAGGGCGGAGCGCGGAGCCCGTGTCTTATGCTGCCCGGTCGAGTGGACGTGTATTCGCTCCCGCTGCTGCTCTTTAAGGTTTTCCGCTGGCCAGACCTCCGCCACTGGTCGCAGTTAAAGCGGTTACCGTGCTGTGAATCCTACGGAAAGATCAACCCGGAGCTCGTATGCTGCAACCCGCACCACATGAGCCGCCTGTGCGAGCCAGGTGAGACCCACAACACCTAAACCTAAACACACTTACAGTAAAAAAAACAAACAAAAAAAAACAGCAATACTAAGAAATTCACTCATCTGTAGCCATGTACTGATAGTTAACTAAATGATTAAAAAAACTTTCTGTAACGTTCAGCCAAACGTTTCGACAGCCTTCAACACCTACTCATCGGATAGGAACATTAATTAAACTCGGAACCGACTGATCGGGTGATGGATTTCGGGGGGAAATAATTAATGAACAACAAAAAGGTTTTCCGGTTTGACCAGCCGGTAACTTAAACATTAACACTGCCCTCTCCTTCGGTGTAAAACTAACATTAACCATACCATTCCGTCAGAAAAATCTCTCCAGCTCAGCTTTACCGTGTATCACACTTTAAACACCGTTTTTTTATTTTTCACTTAAATTTTCAATAACGTCCGTCACTGACTATGAAGACTTTAAATCCCCCTAACCGGGCACACTTTAGCGTCGAATTAGAAAGTTAGTAGCAACGAGCTAATCCTCACAACTCAATTCTGCGCTGACACAAAACTATTTTTAAACAAACTTGTTGAATTAAAATAAAGATTCAAGCAAAATTGTTCACGATTTGTGTTAGTGTTTGCTGAATTTTCGAGAATATCAGTTTATACCAGTAAGTTCATGTAGCGTGGAGGATGTTATAAACTCCCAGCATGTAATAATCAAGGAATCCGACCTCACTTTATCAAGGCTCATTTCTAAAAAACGAATAAATATTCATAAATGTCGGTTGAGTCTTTTTTACTGGAATAAACACGTCTTATAATGGAAAAAAGGAACGGTGCTATATTACACCGTTTGTTTCCCTAAGGTTTTCCTGAGTTTCTACCTGTCAGTATTCGACGCTTTAGTTCGTTGAACCCGTGTGTCCTCCAGTGTACGGATAACGTTTAACCGCCGCTCTGTTTTGGCAGGTCACATGGTCTGTTTGTGTCTCTCAGTCTGGCGCCGAGCGGCTCTGTGTTTATCTACGCACTTCACTTGTGCGCTATCAGGCCAGATCCCCCTCATCCAGCCCCTGTCTCTCTCTCTCTCTCTCTCTCTCTCTCTCTCTCTCTCTCTCTCTCTCTCTCTCTGTGTCTGTCTCTGTCTGTCTGTCTCTCTCTCTCTCTGTGTCTCTGTTGCTCTCTCTTTCTCTGTCTCTCTCTGTCATTCTCTCTCTCTCTTTGGAGCGCTCTCTCTCTTTCTCTGTCGCACTCTCTCTCTGTCTCCCTCTGTCTCTGTCTCACTCTGTCTCTCTCTGTCTCGCTCCCTCTGTTTCTGTCGCTCTCTCTGTCTCTGTCGCTCTGTCTGTCTCTTTGTCTCTCTCTCTGTCACTTCCTTTCTCTCTGTCGGTCAATCTCTTTCTCTCTCTCTCTCTCTCTCTCTTTTTCACTCCCTCTCCCCCTCCCCACTCTCTTTCGCTGGAATAAGACAAACAAGATTTTTTTCCACTCTAAAAGAATGTCAACTGTTATCACAACGCTCTATCTACCCCTGAATGTTTCTCATGGTCTTTTTCTCTGCTCCTTTTCCCCCCTACAGAATCCCCTCCTCCTCCATACTCCCGATATCCAGTGGACTTACTGAAGTCACCCGGTAAGTTTTTCTTGCTGTTACTCGGATTTGGAGCAGGATGTGTTGTTCTCAACCTGTTCTCAGTCTCAGGTTGACAGTTATATCAGTCATATATCATGCACACAGTTTCATGGGGTTTTATCTTATTTTTCACTCTGTGAATCATCTCAGTCGTTACTATCCAGGTGCAACTTCTTTTTACCTCATTATTACCGGCTGGGTAGTTGAGCGTTAGTGGAGCCTTGCTCCAAGGGGCCGGCAGTGGCAGTTTAAAGCCATAACCTTTCATTCAGCAGTTGAACATTGTAATTGAGCTACTGCTTGCCCACAAGACCGCAGACTGAGTTGTTTAAATGATCATTTTAATCATTTCATTTGGCAAATGCTTTCATCCGTTGGGTTAATCCGATAATCTGAGCACAGAGCCGTACAGTCGCTTGTTAAACGGATACTTACACTCTGATAATTACATTCCCGAGTGGCAGACGATCATTAGTTCATCACTCGCCTGTGAAACTTTTAAAGTGTCACTGTGCCGTTGTGTGTTTCGTATTTTGACTGTGGTTTTTAAAAATTTTTTTGTTCCGGGATTCAAACTTACAACCGCCTGGGTGCAACTGCTTTAACTGCCTAGTCTACGCCAAACTGCCTCTGATTATAGTCATCCGTATTTTTTTGTGACACGCTGTAATTTTCTCTGTACTGTTTGGACCTGTTTTGCCTGATAAAGAAAGACAATGCACAACCGCGTTTTACATTTGTAAATATTTTCTTCTGTTTCTTACATTATGTGGCCATGTGGCTTTGAGAGGAGAAAAGGAGAGGCAAGTGTGTGTGTGTGTGGAAGTGTAATTTGATGCAGATTCCCAGTGATGTGTTTTGATTTACGATCGACAGAAAGCAGTGGCTCTGCCAGTCGTCTGTAATAAAATGGCGCAAGGCCAAGGACTAAACCCCTTTCTGACCCGGCACCAGAGCGGGAAGGGGGTGGGTGTTCATCTGCACACACTTTTGGCGGCTCTGATAAAGACTAACGGCTCCATCGGGTTGGGAGTGAGAGAGAGAAAGAGAGGGAGAGAGGGGTGGGCGAGCAAGCGTGTGGGTTAGAGGAAAGCGGAAATGTGGATCTCACAGGGGAGAACTGAGAGATCTGCAGAGTGGTGTTTTATCTGCTGAATTAATCGGAGGCTTTGGGAGCGTCTGCACATAGCTTACCCCTCTTTTATTCTCTCTCTCTCTCTCATTCTGCTTTGACATGTCACTGTCTTTGTGTTGGGAGATGTGTACAGCTTTTTGGGAATCGATCTGACTTTGTGATGTTCACCGGCCGAGGAAATAGTATGATAGGCTTTGCCTAAAATAAAGAAACAAATAAAATACAATGCAGAAACAAAGAATCGCTGAAGGTTTCTAATCAGGCCAGTTACGATAAATAAATTAGGAAAATGAGCATTCTGAAGCTCTGTGTTATCATTTCTCTGTCATCTCAAAGTGTGTCATTCTTTTCATCCTATAGCAATTAAATTTTATTGAGGAAATTTATTCGGCACCACAACTCGTGATTTTCATCCATCTACTGATACATTAGAAGGTTGAAATTGACATTTAAATTAAAGGTATGGTAATGATTAACTATAATGTAATTTAACTACAAAAAACAAAGGGTTATTTCTGGTTAAAGCATCAGTGTTTTCCATGTTTTCCGCATATAATGTCATCTCCATAGATGGTATTATGGGATAGTAACACTTCAAAATCCGGGTCTGGGGTGTAGGTCATCTGGGAACATTTTGTGCACTGTAATTCGTATAATAAGCATACTTTAATATTTAATAATAGAAATACTGTAAAAAAGTGGGGTTCTAGACTGAGCTTTGTCGTCTTCTGCATGAGCACCGAATTGCAGTCTTGCACTAAAGCACTACACTGGTTAAACAGCGCCATTGCAGGGACAATACCTACATTAAGGCATATAAGATCAACCAACAGCCCTGTGACCCTGAAAAGTTCGTGAATAAGCTGGTATAAAAAATGAATGAAAGCTCAACCAACAACATTGAACAGCAATACAATTTTTTAAATGTTGTCGACAAATCGATTCAGAACTATTTAACATATGACAAAGGCAATAGTATATTGTTATATAACGTATACCGGAGACTTATAAAAACGACAGGAAGAACACAAATATAAACACCCTACAGCTGTCATCCAATCAGAAGAGAGAACTCTTTGCAGAGCACTGTGTTATAACACGACTGTCTGTAGCTAGTCATCACGATTAGCGTCGGCAGCCGGCACTTTAGGACAATGCAGCTGATTAACAAGCCCCTTTCTTTAAAAATGCAACGCTTTTAAGAAGAACTAGTTCAATCCCAGAAACTCCTCCGTCAAGCACATATTATTCTCCTGTATAAAAAAAAAACAGCGCTGTTCAGAGTTTACATAAAAAAGGTGTGTAATTATTTGGCGCCTGCTTCTGCGTCATTCACCTCAGCGTGACTCATAATTTTACCGAACCAGAATTTTGGGTTTAAAAATGTATGTTTAGGGGGGTGGTGGATGTGTGGGTAAGTGTGCGTGTGTGTGTGTGTGTGTGCGCGCAAGATGAATGAGAAGAAAAAGAAACCTCTTAAAAAGAGTGAAAGACAGCGAGATTAAAAAGAGATGAAACAAGAGAACAACTGAGTGCTAAAATGAGACAGAGAGAGGGACAAAGAAAAAGTAACAAAAAAAAGAATGAAGTCGTGAAGAGAAAAATAAGAGGAAAATAGAAATGGTGTTGAAATAGCGAGAGAGAAAGAGAGACAGTAAAAGCGATAGAGAGGGAAAGAAAGAGAGGGAGAGATAAAGAGAGTCTCTAAATGATCATGCAGAGAGGAAGTCATTTGTCGCCCCAGCTGTGTTTCAATAAAGACGCGTGCGTGTTTGTGTGTGCGCGCGTGTGTGTGTGTGTGTGTGTGTGTGTGTGTGTGTATGTGTGTGTGTGTCCTAGAGCCAGTGATATTAATAGGACAAAAGAATCCAACTGTGCCTCATTTATTCGAGCTGCCTCTTTTGTTATCGCTTTGTCTTCCTCGTCACTGACCTAAGACACTCACTTGTACGTCTCTTCTGCTCAGTTACTCATCTACTCATCTCTCTCTCTCTTTTACACACACACAGACACACACACACGAGCATTGCGTAGACGGGAGCAGAAGAACAGCTTGATGGTGGTGCTTGTTTGCATATCAGTCAGCTGCAAAGAGATGAAAGAAGAAAGACTGAGAGAGAGGGTGGAGTGTGTGTTGCTTGGGGGAACTACATGTGAAAAACGTAGCCATTTTTGTAAATTAGGTAAAAAAAAGAATGCCTGTGTGTCTCTGTGTGTATCCTGTGCGAGAACTGTGGAGAGTTCAGATTAGTAGCAGGAGTAAGCACCACGTCATACACACGCACACACTCACACACACTCACTTGATTTTACTTTCGTTTCTGCGCTTACATCTTTTCAGCTCTTTGATGGTAAAGTCTTGTTGATCATTGAGAATTTACTGTGAATCATTTCAGCTCAGAGAAATCTTATCACGCTTCAGAGTTTCCTCTGAGATGCATCAGAAATCAGAATCGGTTAAGATAATAAAACACTAATGATATTAGAATTAAAATGTATATTATGGGGTGGCGCAGTGGCTTACTGGTTAGCACGGTCGCCTCACAACAAGAAGGTCCTAAGTTCGAATCCCGGGCATGGGGTCTTTCTGTGCGGAGTTTGCATGTTGTGTTTCCTCCGGGTACCCCGGTTTCCTCCCACAGCCCAAAAACATGTTCGTTTATATATATATACACCCCTGAACATTTTTTCACATTTTGTCACCATACAACCACAAATATAAATGTTTATTCACGTTTGTGGGTCCACAGGTTTTGCTGGAGTCAATCCCAACACACATAGGGCAAGAGGCACACCCTAGACAGGTCGCCAGTCCATCGCAAGGCCACATTCAAACAAAACAACCACACACATTCACATCTATGAACAATTTAGGGTCAACCTAATGTACATGTTTTTGGACTGTGGGAGGAACCTTTAGTACCCATCAAACTTCATTTAGGCACTTTACAACCAACTTCACTGCTGCTGGTTTTGTGGTATACTGTGGTATATTATGGTCTATTATGGTATACTGTGTTATACTGTGGTATATAGTGTTAAACTGGGAGGTATCGTGCTATATTGTGGTTAACTGTGATACACTATTAGTTATATGGTATATAGGGGTAAACGGTGGTATTCTGCAGTATATCTTTGTATACTGTGAGATATTGTGTTGTAATGTAGTATATTGCGTTATGTTGTGGTATACGCTGGTTTATATATATATATATATATATATATATATATATACATACACACACAATATGTATATTTACTTTTTATATTATTATTTGAAAATAGGGCATGAAACAGCCAGAAATGTAGTGGTCAACATGAAAGCGGCTGTATTTAAACACATCTTGTTTTTCTGCTGTTTCAAATGAGTCATGGAGTGTTTGAAGCGCTCGCTCTCTCTCTTTACTTTCTGTCTCTCTTTTACTCTCTCTCTCTCTCGCAGGTCAAAATAATTAACTGAATTTCTGCAGACGGTTAACTTATAACACGATTATTCTACAGCTGGGGCACCTGATTGGTCGGCCGGGCTGGTGGGCGGGTTTACCGCTGTTTATGTTCTCCGAACACGATGTATAATTACTCGCAGCTTCGATCGCTATGGAAACCTCAGAAAGTCCTGTTCTGAGCTTCTTAGTGCAGAACTTGTGTGTGCACACACACGCACACACACACACACACTCACTCACTCACTCACCCTCAGAGTTCCCAGTCTGCTGGCATGCCATTTAGAAAATTTACTGTACACAGCTTTCAAGGCTGAGGCCATTTCCTGTCTCCTTCATTGTTTTTGGCTTGATGGAGTGTATCCTGCTCAACTGTATATTCCTCATAGTGAGAACACACACTCTGATCCACATGTGCCTTTCTGTTTCTGTTGAAAACACAGAGTTTCTAAATGTTTAAAGTTAAACTTAAAGTTGCACATTTTTTTGTTTATCCTGATTTTTTTTAAATCTCTCTGTGAATTAAACCCAATTTTTTATAAAGCGTCACCAAGCTCCTAACGACTGTAAATGAAGGAAGTGGTGGCTTCCTTAAGTGCCTATTTGGGTTTAAAAAATCAGATGATAAATGTTATGCTGGATACACACTAAAAGATTTTTGATATCTTATCAGATTTTGATAATGTGAGAGACATGAGGACAAAAACCGACAGATTTCCAACATCAGTCCTGACTATAAACACTGGAAAATCTTTCGAAGGCTTGAGAATAAACAAGGCACACGATAGGCAGGAAAAAAGTTTTTTTTATCAGTTTACTTTCTGACCTGATATTGTTTTTTATATCAAATGATCTTCAGATCATAAATCCGTTTAATATTCAGCATAATGATTTGTGATCGATGTGCTTCTGAGAAGCTTCAGTCACTCTTAACACACCTCACACCACAGGGAAATCTGATTAGATCATTATCGGAAAGGAGAAAAACTGGCCCAAAACCAGCCCGATTAATCTTGTAGTGTGAACCCAGCATATCTGGTTGTCTGATGCAATGATGTGTTCAATCCTTGGTTTAAAGGTTTTTTTGTTTGTTTGTTTTTGTGCAGATTCTCCAGGCTCTCCGCCTGCTTCCACTGAAACTGGGGAAACTATACATTCAGCCCCTGTGGGGTTTTCAGGTAAGAACCAACAGCTATATATGTAGATACTCTATCTCTATCTCTTTCTTCTTCTTTTTCTCTCTCTCTCCTTCTTCTATTTCTTCTTCTCTTTAGATTTGCTTTAATAGCCACAATGCTTCCGCTTTATGATTTAGAAGATCTTGGATACCTCTCTTGATCTGAATTGTCATTCATTTATCTTATATACCTGCTTATTTCCTAAACCGGGTTCACAGGGGTCTGCTGGAGCCTATCACAGTGCACATAGGGCAAAAGGCAGACGTACACCCTGGGCAGGTCGCCAATCCATCACTGCCTAACTGATATATTTTCAGGATTTTTTTTAGCTTAAATTTATCACAGGTGTTTTTAAAGTCAGAAAGTATAGCTAGTTAGCGAGCAGCCACTTTTACATCACTTATCCAGATTGACTCTGAATTAATTTCTTCTATTCCTCTGAGCTGGTGGTGCTTGGAGTCGAACCCTCACTTTTTTTTGATCCTGTCTTGTAGCATCTTGAGTTACACGGTACCACCCGTGTTTTTTTCAACACGGCAGCAGCATTCGTGCCGAATATTCCGCAGCCAAAAGGATACGATGTGTTTACGAGAGCTGGAGTGAAGCAAGGAGGAGGGTGGTGAAGTAGTGAAGGAGAAAAGGAAAGGCATGAAAAGAGAGATGGATGGAACCACGAAGTTGGTCTGCTCTCTGCCTGCTTCATTTATACAGATGTTTCTCATTAGTGAGACTTTAAAGCTATTTTTTAAAAACACGGTGATGGGTGTGTGCTGCCCCGCTCTCCCCTTTCTCTCCGTTCAGCTCTTAACTCAGTGTGTGTAGATCTGGTACGAGATAGGAACTGAACATTTCTCTTAAAAAAAAACAGCACATAAACATAGAGCTCTTAAACCCCTGATTGGTGTGTGTGTGTATGTGTGTGGACTTGCTGGATTGTGTTGCTTGTATTGGAGCTGCTCTGTTCCCCTTCACTGGCCTCTTGTGTGCCCGTCGTTTGTTTTACCTCTCTTGTGTGTGTGTGTGTCTATATGTGTGTAAAGGCCGAAAAGTTTGCTGCCGCTGTGCCGACAGCAATGCAGTGCACAATGCAGTGCAGTTCCATTGCTCTCGGATTTAGTCCCACACTGTGAGTTTGGAGGAGAAGAAGGGAACTAAGCCTGTCTTTCATCACTTCTCCTTTTTGCCCCCCTCTTTCGAACACTCTACCCCTGGTTTATTTTTTCCTACACTGGCCCTTCTGCCTAGCTTTGCCTCCTGGTTTTGGGTCAGCTTGGGGGCTTGACACACAAGAAACTTGTTCCCCTCAAACGCTCCTCTCTAACTCCCCCCTCCCATGCTAGTATTCACCACATCCGAATACCCAATGACGGAGAACAGATAAAGATATATAAAACCTTCTCAGACCTGCCTTTCATCATGTGTTCTCATACACTACTACGCATGAAACTAACTTTTACTTTAAAAAGGATCTGACAAGGAAGCAGAAAGCAGCTGTTTTGCTAACACCGATGCTATTGCAGGGCTAAAGATTCCATGTAAAAGTGACCTCTGGTTACATCCTTATGCTCTTCAAGTTTGGCTTGGATCAAGTGCAATAGTGGAATAGAAAAGAAGGAAAATTACAGTTTGCTTTGGCTCTCATGAAAAGATTGTCGCTTTCGACTCTGCCTTTAGACTGGCGATCTTCCCATAAGTGCTATTCGCAGTTTGGATTTTCTGGTTATTTATTTTTGCTGTTTTTATAAACCAGATCCTGAGTGGGAAAAGTGGCAATGGTCACACAAACAAATCGACACAAGCACAAACGTTTGTACTGAACAAACAACCAGTCTATCGGGTACTCCTCTTGAAATCTTACAGCAGATTGGTGAGACTAATGAAGACCCACCTAAACTAGCTGGTTGGTCCTTCATCCTTGAATCCGTTTCAGGACTTTTTATATGGACTTTCTTGTGTAAAAGGTCTGCTTCCAACAAATAATTGTGGGCCCGGAGACTTTCGCTTGCACCGAAGGGACACAGAGAGCGAGAGAGACTTTGGTATTTTCAGAGAGGGGTTGTGTTGCAGGTCCTGTGGAAAATCTGAGCCGAAGCTAAAGCAGGGTCGGGGTCTTGCTCCCCCACCCCCCTTCCGTGTGGTAAATCCGTTCAGTATGTGAATAAGCACCTTCTTGGCTATCTGCTTGCCACATCCAAAGATCCTCGCTCTCACCTGTCAAAGAGAATCATGCTCCTTCGACAATTTCCTGAAGTTTAATTCATTGATTTGAGAAATGAAAACAGGTAGAACACGACAGTCTTCTTGTCTTTTTATTGTCCTTGCTTCAGAGTTGTTAGAGCACTGTGTGTGTGCTAGCTTGTGTTTGTGTGTCTAAGCTTTAGCAGGATTACTGGATGAGCTAGCTCGGTGTGTGTTGTTTGTCCTGAAAAAGCTGGGGTTTATTAAGAGTTTGCCTCAATCCGGCAGTCACCAACAGACATGCCTGCTGGGCTAGATGCCAGAGGAGAGAAAGAGAGGGACAAAGGATGTGGGGAGGGGGGACGAGAGATAGGAGAGAGAGAAGGTACAGCGTCTACAGTAGATGATTGAATATTTGACTGGGATCTACTTTGCATTTGCAAGTTTCGAGGCTTATGGGAAAAAGGGAAAATTGTTTCAGTGTTATTAATCTGCACATTTTTAATTAACATAGCATAATTGGTGAAAATATGATCCTAAAGGTATAGCTGTGTTTTGGCTGATCCAGGAACAGTCTAAATATATAATGGTTTCCGGATTTTCAGGCTCTTCAGAGAAAAGCTTTCTGCTTACACTGGTCCCAGATTTTTCCTGGTCTCTCTGTAGCTTGGCTGGTCTGAGCTTCGGCTTGTGCGCCAAAGAGACTGAGACTAGTGAAAAACCACTCCTGAGTACACAGAGACCTACTCCTTCATTCCTTCATTTGTTTGGGTTAAGCCGAGTAGGAAAAGGCAGCACAGGAAATGACATCATTCCTCAAAGGAAAAAGCACAGGCTTCTTTTGGGCAGAGCCTTTTTGGTGGCAACGTAAAGAAAACATTTAAAAGCGGAAAAAAACCCTGAGACGAGCGAAATAGGGACAAGATTTTTTAGAGAGTGCTTCTTAAAGAACAAGAGGCGTCTCTTTAATTTTGGGGACTCAGAGCTGCTTTTCTGCTCCAAGGCAAGGCCTCTTTCATTACTGCCCACTTCCTCCCTCTGCTCTGCAGCCAAACTTTGTGTGTGTGTGTGTGTGTGTGTGTGCGAGTTGCACTGGGGTTTTGGCTGGCCGCTGTTCGCCTCATGTCATTATGCTGCCCTGGAATGGTCCAAGGACCAAGGAGACCAGGAATAGAGGGGGTGGGGGGATTAGAAAGACAGAAAGTAATATAGAAGGATAGAGTTTAAAAAAATTACGGAAAAACAACAGAGAGAGAGAGATAGAGATTTGGTAAAACAGATAGGAAACAGAGAGAGAGAGAGAGAGAGAGACAGAGGAAATAGAGGAATGAAGGAAATGTAATAAAGAAATAGAGAGAGATTAAAGTAATGAGAGGTCTTTTTTAAAGAGAGGAGAAAAACCACCACTAAGAGAGGAGTTTTTAAACCTGCGAGTTCTTTTTGAGCATTGAGTTGAACTCAGCATTAACCCACGGAAAACATCCCAAAAAGCTGTTGAAAACACATTATTCAGTTCTTTACTCAATTCTCAGTTTACACAACGAGTGACAGAGCGAAACGCCTGTCGCCTTTGAGACGCCGGCCTCCTACATTCTCCACTCTACACCGATGATAATCACATTCCTACAGTGTGTGTGTGTGTGTGTGTGTTTTCTTTTTCATCAACCTTCCCACATTAAAAAATTGCTTTTTCACCCAAAAACATGCTTGCACAAGCTTCGTAATCATCATCACCACAATCCAGGTTGCACCTAAGAGTTAAGCAGCAAATCAGGAGGAAAATTAAACATCATTTATTTCGGCATCTGTGATCATTTTAGATTGTAAATGATTTTCTTCAACGGTTCGGCTAAACACTGATTCTAAGATTCCCAGTATTTAAAAAAAACTTCTATACTAGCCGTTTTAACGCCTTTTTGCAAATCACATACTTACGCTCATTTAAACCCCCATAAGGCATGACTGTAACTTCCTACATGGCTTTTCATACACACTCATAGACATATACATATTCTTGTTGTGTGTGCTGGTCTCCAGGCTGTCTGGTGTCTGTTCTGCACTGATGTTGAGTGAGTGGTTGTGGTCACACACATTATAATTAATAGTTATCATTTAGAAGAAAAGGAAAAGAAGAAACTCGAACAAAGCCACAAAGTTTTAAATGCTCCACTGACATTACGGTCTGTTCAAACACACACAGTTCCCACGGTGATGGCTGACATGTTGATTTTAAAACAATAGTGTGTGTTTGTGTGTATTTATTTAAAGCGAGTGTTAACCACCAATTTGTCTAGGCTGCATCGTGGCGTGATTGCATCATCGAACTTTATTCCCTGGTTTGTGATGTCACCTTACACACGTCCGTGGCTTTATGCACTTCATACACACTTCATACACATTCAAAACCCACTTTCCTACCCACTTCATACACGTTCAAGACATACTTTATATCCACTTTATGACACACACATCATACGCACCTCACAGACACTTTATTACACATTTTATACACTTTCGCATCATGGTATTGTAGCTGTTCAGCTAAACAAACACAGAAAAAAAATCTCACTCTCTTTCTAATCGGCACACTTTTTCTATTCACACACACACGCACACACACACACACATACACAATAAAGGAAGAGGTGAAGTATTTCCTGTGTGTCTGAGCCTTTTCCTGTTTTGCGGGTTTCAGTCACGTGTGCGTCTCTCATCACTGCTCTTATGTAACGTCCCTTTCCTAATTAGTGATTTCCTTTATTGACTCGTTTCCTTCAGTGAAGTCATGAGAATGCACGCACGCACACACACACACACACACACACGCACGCACACACACACACGCACGCACACACACACAGACACTCCTTTTGACGTGTTTATACTCTATTGACTACATAACTTCCATTCATGCTTATTCCTTTTCTATACTGTTGCATGAAATTTGAGATATTATCTGAAATTGTGGCAAATTGTTGTAAAATGTTGTGTTGACGTGATTTGTAATGAAATGGCGTTTCTATGGTAACGCTCTCGCAGGGGCATGTGAATGTGTTGAAGTGACGATGCTTGTTATTGTTTTTTTTTGTTGTTGTTTTTATTCCTAGTATGTTTAATTAACATTTATAAAAGAAAAATCGTACCCAACAAACACACACCAGCACACACACACACACACACACACAGAGAAGCATACCCTGTCACTTCCCACACAATGTAGCCAGACTGTGTCTAATCAATAAGCAGAGCATATGTGGTGTGTGTGTGTGGTGTGTGTCTGTGTGTGTAGTTATCCAGAGTTTGTGGAGTCAGACAGAACTAATCATTAACTTTTCCAGACTGCACACACTGTCTCCAGTCTCATGTTAATCAGCAGCCTCCAACCCCCACATGTATCTCTGTCTAAATCTCTCTCCATCTCCCCCTCCTCCCTCTCTGTGTCTACCTCCCCCCATCTCACACACACACACACACACACACACACACACACGCACACACATATCATCACTTTTTCGTAGATACAAAAAAGGTTGTATACCTAAATCCTTTTTAAAGGTAACTGCTTGCCCAGACTCTGTATGTGTGTGTGTGTCTGTGTGTGTGTCTGTGTGTGTGTCTGTGTGTGGTATAATGACCAAAGGGAGCCGCTGTAGGCAGACACAGCACTGTTACCTGAGGCTATGCGTCTACAACGGGGTCTCAAACTTCACAAAGTGCTGTGTGTTTGTGTGTGTGTGTTGTGAAACACTCAGGAGGGGTGACGTGCGGGGGGGTCTTATTTATACAGACATGTGGACAGAGTGCAGGGTGTCTTCAACACTGCAGATGAAGTTACAAAAGCAGGACAAGAAGCCACCAACCACCCTGTGTGTGTGCGTGTGTGTGTGCGAGCGCGTGGCTGGTTGTCACTGGGTTAGTCAAGCTGAGGGGCCACCCGGTCTACCGCCACCATGACCTCCCTCTCAACCTAAACCCCACCCACCCACACTTCTTTTTCTCCTTTCGGCTGCTCCTATTTAGGAGTGGCCACAGCGAATCACCTGTCTCCACTTAGCCCTATTCTCTATATCCTTCACACTCACACCCAGTAACTTCATGTCTTCATTTATCGCAGCACACACACATACACAGACACACACACACAAAATAATCATTTGCAAGAAACAGTGTTTTCTTTTCAATTTTTATTTCCTGGTTGTTACTGGACCATTGTGCTGACATCAGATTCCCAGAAAGCTTAATTAGCATCCGAGCTTTTAAAGAGGTTAGCTGTGAAATTAATGCTAAAAGTATTCATGCTAAAACAGTGTATAAAACAGTGTGTGTGTAAAAATAATGATGCCTGGGACACACTCGCTGTCTTCTATTGTGTAGCATAGTTTTCGATTTTAAACAGTCAACATGGCTGCTGAAGAGTGTGTGTATAGACTTTTCTGAGTGTGTTGTGGTATAAGAAGTTGAGTCTTGGTCTGTAAAAGGACACTTAGCTGATGAATGCTTTAGTTGTGTGTGTGTGTGTGTGTGTGTGTGTGTGTGTGTG
>JAOTQW010000016.1:3335409-3352603 GCA_026260075.1 Sisor rabdophorus
ACTAGTCATGGATTTAGACTGATATTTGGAAAAGTGAAGAGGAAAACGAGTGCAAACAAGTTTTTTTTTGTATTTGTTTTTGTTTAGTTTTTCCTGGTGACTTTACAGCGACTGTGTGATTGTTAAAGCAGGTCTGAGACTCACCACATCAACCTGAGCTTTGTTTTGGCCGAGGAGACTCACACTGCTCAGCTTTACACCTTTCACCCTGAAGATATAGAACATCACAGCGGCAATAAGCAGCACCGCCATCAAAGCACCAATTACACCACCGGCCACCGATTTTGCGTGATCTGCCAAACACACACGCACACACACAATCGCACAGTCTTCTATACTTTATCCTGTAAAGTACATCAAATGAGACCTAGGACCTAAACAACTTTTGATTGGTCCTTAAATGAGAAGAAATAGTAGAAGGGACTTACGGATTGGAGAAACAGTAGTGGTAGTGTGATTTCCAGGGGAAAAATCTGTAAAAAAAAAAAAAAGTACACACGTTCCAGTGAGAAAGGATCTAAGTAAACTTCTGTATGCGATGTACGATTTTAAGTTCTGCATCTGGACTGTAAGAGAGTCTCACGCTGGTGGCGTTTGCAGATGAAGCCTCTTTTCTCGAAGCAGTCGTTGTCGTTCCATTTTCCATCCTTGTACATTTCCACACAGTCCTCGCGGTTCCCGCTGTGTCCGTCGCCGTTCGGTTCACCCTGAGCCCAGTTGGTGAATCCCAGAGCACTCAAGTCCGTCCACGCCCAACCGTCTGAAACACACGCAACCGTGCGTCCAACAAAAATATAATTATATGAACAAAAAAGGCATAAGGCATTTTATTATATTACTTTATTTTATTTACATTTTATTTACCATAAAAGGCTTCTCTGAAAATAGTTTTATGATATTTTGTTGAACTTTGGTATACACACACACACACACACACACACATAGGGGCTTATTTGCTCAGGCAATTAGTGGTCAGCACTGTTGTGTTTCAAGAAAGCCACAGTTTCAATTCACAGTTAGGAGCATTTTTTTTGTTTATGTTCTCCCTGTGCTTGCATGGGTTGACTCCAGGTTCTCCGGTTTCCTTCCACAGTCCAAACACATGTATACTGAGTTAACTGGTGAGTCCAAATTGCAAACAGGACTGTGTGTGTAACCCTGTGATGGATTACTGACCTGTTCAGGGTGTACCACTCCCACCTTTTTCCTTTAGAAATTAATACTTTAATTATTGACTCCGCCTATATTTGCTAAAGCAAACCTTTGTGCAACTTTGTGTGTGAGCAATTTTCTATCCTGCTCACAGGATATTCTGTTCAATTTTTTTTCTGAAACAAATCATTTTATAACAAATAGGACATACATGAGACGTCTCTGCTGAGTCCAAGCCATAAGTTATGGATTCCGGTGTTGTTGGTTTTCGTGAGAAACTCCACCTCTGCTCTGCTGTGTACCGATGCCAGGTCGCTCTCCGAGATCATCTGGCAAAAGTGTCGCGCCTCTGGCCAAGAGCGGCCCTGCTTCTCGTTGTACACTATGTAGCAATAACTTCCGTACGGTTGCCAGAATGGCAAACATTCACCGTTCCCTGGAGGCGGGGTCGGAGGAGGTTGCTCTGGATTAGAGAAAAACATTGACAGATATTTGTAGTCTCTGTTATATGAACTTTTCTATTAGACAGTTGTGACACTAGCTAGGGTTAAATAAGTGTTATCATTTTACCGTGAGAAATCTTGCAGAGGTATGGCTTTGTGACTTTGCAATCAGTGTCATTCCACGTTCCCTGAATAAAGTGGGAACGGCCATGCATGCTCACACAGCCCTCTTCTTTGTGATTGGTTGGCTCTCCCGGACCCCAATGCGTGTAGAACACCGGCCAACCATCAGACCACTGGTACGTCCCTTCGTCATCCTCCTGCACATGACGCCGGCCATTTTTACTCTCAAAGGTCAGCTCTGGCTACATAGCTCTAATTGAACTGAATACCTAAATAGCTGTTACACAATCAGGGGCACTGGCTCACATGACCACCACGGTTTGGTAACCCTTAACACAAGACTCTAAACCTGCTATTAAAGATACCTTACCATGCATTCTGACCCAACTTCCTTTCTGAGATATGTGAAGAAAATATAATACAGTGTGTAATGTATAGGTAAGAAATAAATCAGAGTTTAAACAAATTAATTCTGTAAAAAAGCAGCAGCAGCAGCTCTGTGTTTGCAGTGTTGGATAGCTTATCAGAAGTTAAAACCACTAAGCTGCCACTGCTGGGCCTCTATGCCTTAACCATCATGCTTGACCCTGTGCTCTGACCCCAACTGTGTAAGAATAATAGCTCAGTAGTAAAAGTGTTGAACTGCTGCTTAAAAGATCATTTACATTTACAATTACAGCATTTGGGAGACCTTTTCCAGTGCAACTTTATCTCTTTTATAAAACTGAGCAATTCGTGGTTTATATGCCTTGCTAACGGGCAACTTTATGGTGTTGGATATTGAACCCTGATCTTCCAATTAGCAGTCCAACACTTTAACCACTGCGCCAGCAGCACCAAGTTGCCTTCACTGGTCCCTTGATTATGGCAAAAAAATATATAAATTAATCTAAATAGAGAAATAATGGCAGTGTGTGTACTTTGCGTTTAAGGCCAATCCAGGTGTCCTGCTTATTCTGCTGCAACACTGCTGAAATAAAGGCCTGCTCGTAGCTCATGTCAACGCTAGCCAGATTTCCACCGTCCTTTACGCAAGCAGCCTGGGCCTCTTTCCACGGCTTCGGTTCAGTCATCAGCTTGTAACAATTCTTGTACCAGGAGACGTAGTCAGAAGGACAGGGGCTGCTCGTAGGAGGAGGAGGAGGAAGACTGCTGGCTGTGGAACCACAAAACAACAAAGAAAATGAGAAAGTCAAAATAATAATAAAAAAAAAGAAATAAACCGGTATACATACATTTCTTTTTGTAGCACACCCAGCTTCTCTTCTCGTCACACTTCTCATCATTCCAGCGGCCTGCCACCCTGTGGTTATGCGTCATGGTGACACAGTGCTCCTAGAAATTAGGTCAAAGGCTATTAATTACAGCTTTATTCAGTTTTAATTTAAATACAGTTTGGTTATTTACTAAAGAGCTAAAAGAGTAACCCAATAACTGCTTTACACTGTGTAAAGTTTTCTTAAGTTAACAGACAAAAAGAAGTTTCATTGTTTTATCTTTGTGGTTCTGCGCTAATCTCTCAGCTTCTATGCTTGTAAGGACAATGTGTAGAATTTATATTGTCAGCAACAAAAAAACAAGCATAACTTCACCTCTCCGTTGTTGTTGTTGGGTTCTTTATCATCCCAGTTGGTGAACAGAACTGGACTACCATCATTCCAAGCAAATTTCCCTTCGTGAACTCGGTCGGACAAACCGATCCACGATGCATGACTCGCATCTCGCAGATAACTTGCTATGAATTCTAATTAACGACACAGATATCAAAAAGTGTCATCGAGTGCTACGTTCATACACCGCTGATGCAGAGAATATGAACATATTAATATGTGTGGCTACAAAAACAAAAATAATGTATCATGTCTGCTGTTCGAAAAAATGTATCAACAAACTCTGATCGATTAGAGAGAAGTTTCTAGTGTCTTAATATTATTCACATGTAATTTTTAAGACGCCCTCATCCAGAGAAATTTTCATTTGTATTTTATTTGTACAACTGAGCAATTGGGGGGTTCGAACCCTCTCAGGGGCCCAAAGGTGCTAAATTGTTGGTGCTGAAAAACAAACCCACAGTCTTGTGTTTAACCTTTTATCTTGATCACTGCACTACCAGTTCCTGTATTATTTATTGCATATTATCTCATCATCAAACATAGGCCTGGATACATTTTACGAGCACTTGCCATTCTCATTGATGTCATCGATCACAGCCAGGTATCCACCCTGTATCTTACACCAGTCTCGAGCGTATGTCCAGTTGGCTTTTTCCTCGTTGTGTGTGTGCCTTCCTCTAACCATGTAACACTTGTTATGGAAACGCAGCCAGCCTGAAAACAACATCAGCTGTAATATTTCTGGATAACAGTGTACAGTTGTTTTTAGATATTTCGAACACTATTTATTGTCCTATCAATAAAGACAAAAAATGGGCCAAAAATATTAAAAAAAAACATTACATAAGAATGGATCAAACTTTTTATTATTATATTATGATAATATTAGTTTTTATAATTTTTATTATAATTTTTATACATTTTATTATGATAATGATTAGCTACCAAGTTAAAACCTCCACAGCTTTTTAGTTTTTGTCTAAAAAAGGTTTTGTGATTTTAATAATGGAGGTGTAAAATAGTTGCAGGACAGATTTACCCTCAGGGCAATTGCCCTCCCATGGAGGAGTAGGAGGTGGGGGTGTGTGATTGTCTCCTGGCAGCTTTTTACACATGTATCCAGCGATGTCCCGTCCGCAGTTCACATCATTCCATGTTCCTTTGGAGAGCGTGTAAGAAAAAAAAATGTTGGTAGAGATCTAACCCACTATCAGCAGCTCATTATCAGAACTCATTATTCTGTGGGCGGTAACGAATGAAGGTCATCCGGTGGTACCTGGAGTTCGGTGCATTTGTACACACTGCTCCTCGCCGTCAGCATTATTGGGTTCTCCAGGCGCCCAGTGTACATACGTCACCGGAGACCCGTCCACCCAACTGAGCACAAAAACACAAATTACATGAAGTGAAGAACAACAGACCACACATGATATACACACACTGTACAGCAGAGCTTAAAACATCAACAGCAGACCTACAGGTATTCTCCTTCGACTACGCCAAGCATCCGCAACCCAATCCACGCTGCGGCAACTTTCCCTGTTCCCACCTGCCATACGCAGAGAGAACAAAATGTGCATAAGACTGTAGAATAATAATTATTTTCAAAATGTAAATTGTTATTTGTTATAAAGTAGTAAAAGTAGAGTAGTAAAAAATATTTAAAAAAAAGCTTAAAAATTTACATTTTTACAATGATAATTTTGTGTACTTTGTGTAATTCGAAAAAAGGTTTCAGTTCTAACATTTAGGCAATTATGATAGAGATTACAGGTACTACTATGATTACCACTACTAGCACTGCTACTACTACTATTGATAATATAAACTTTTAATGTATAATTATATAATTAAATGCCTATAAATCAATGTGTATACGTGAATATAATGTATAGAAATTATTATATCGAACAAAATCAAAAGTACACACTGATTTTTGTCTTCAAGGGAAACGACCATGATCCTACCATAGACACCACAAATGACTGTTCCTGTTGATCCAGGATAGAGACCAGCTGCGCTTTCTCTGCGTAGCATCTGTTCAAAGCCGTGTAAAAGTCGACAATGTCTGTGTCATTGTAGTAATAACAGATGCCGTTGTTCTTCCTCCAGATGAGTTTTTCTCCACAGTCGGGAGCTAGAAAGGTGGCAGGGAATTTTTTGTCTACTTTTTTGGATGTTCCACATGGTTACCTTTTAATATATTAATGTTGTTACCTGGTAGAGGTGGAGGAGTGATCGGTGGGATGATAGGTGTCTTGCCCTTTGCGATCATGCACACCCAATCCAGATGTGCGTCACAGGTCAGATCGTTCCAGAAGGAGGTGCCGTTCACAGTGGAGATCATCTCCACGCAATTTTCCCGACCTGCATGATCGTTGGGCTCACCCTCACCCCAGTTAGTGTGAGTGACAGGAGAACCATCGCTCCAGTGATAACCTGAAACACAGCATGGTGTTTTATTTAATTACATTTTAATTAAAGTGAATTAGGTTTTTGTTTATTTATGAGATATTAAATATTTTAAATGAGATATTAGGGGCAGCACGGTGGCGCAGTGGTTAGCACGGCCGCCTCACAACAAGAAGCTCCTGGGTACAAATCCCGCGCATAGGGTCTTCCTGTGCAGATATTGCATGTTCTCCCCGCGCTCACGTGGGTTTCCTCCGGTTTCCTCCCACAGTCCAAAAATGTGCATTAGGTTGACTGGTGACTCTAAATTGCCCATAGGGGTAAATGTGAGTGCGTATGGTTGTGTGTGGCCCTGCGATGGACTGGCGATCTGTCCAGGGTATACCCCCCTGCCTCTCACCATATGCGTGCTGGGATAGGCTTCAGCAGACCCCCATGACCCCGGAAAGTTCGTTAATAAGCGGGTATAGAAGATGAATGAATGAGATATTAATAATTTTGTTTTAAGTCAGGTAATCTTTTCAAGTAAAACCTTCCTGCATTATTAATACTGTGCTAATAGTAAGTTGGATCTCTACCAAAAGTAATTGATGTAGCAGAACATTACAAACTACAAGATAACATCTTTAACAGCATCAGTCACCTTATGGACATTTTTACCAACCTAATGTTTTCTAAGGTGTTTCATGAGTGGTGATGAAAATTACTGGGAAAATGTTGTGTAAGGAAAGAATGTTTAAAAAAGCATTAAAATTACAATTTGGTGTTACCAGTAATAAAATTTAACAGCTGTTGTTACCCAACTGCTAATTTATTTCAAAGTAGCATTCAGTGTATAGAGGTTACTCTTGGGGGTTGGATGCTGGGTCTATTTGAACTGTAGTAAAGGAACATCGTCTGAAAGGTGTAGGAGTGATGTACCTCCATTGGTGGGATCTTGAGTCAAACCAATCCACTGCTTCTTTCCTTTGGTGAAGTTCGCTATAAAGGTTTCCTCTTCCACATCATGGATGCTGACAAGGTAGGCGTCGCGGGACAAACAGTCATCTCGAGCTGAAGTCCAGCTTTTTTTATTTGAATAATCCATTGTAAAGAGCTAACAATAAGGAAAACATTTAGTTATTAGGCTATTATCAACTCAATTCACACAAACTCACACAAACATAATGTAACTAGGCTGACATCAAGTCCAGGCTAAAGTAATCTAATAATGATTCACTGCACTGTCGTTCTCTATTATTCACTTCCTATTTCCCAGAATGCACCAGGGCATAGCGTTATCCCTCACCCGGTAACACTGCCTGAAGTGTGGTTTGCCCGACCAGCCAGCAGCACACCCAGCGATGGGGGGCAGAGTTGGAGCATGAGTGGGCGGGGAGATGCCGTTTCTAGCCGACTCGCAGATAAATGGATGAGACTGGTCACAGTTCAGGTTTCTCCAGAAACCAGCAATAGGCTTTGTCGTCATGGTGACACACTGGCCTTTGCTGTTGTCTTAAGAATACACAATTTTTTTACCTTTGTATATAATTTTAATTCCATAGTTAACAACGTAATGCACTCGTTTTACCAGGATAATCTCTGTCCCAGTGGGTGTAGAGGAGTGCACTGCCGTTGTCCCACTCATAATCCACTCCTCCTACCTCACCCTTTGCTCTAAGACCCATCCACCAGTGCCCTGAGTAACTGCTGAGGAATGTCGTAAAGTGGGCTTGCTCATACCTGCAGCATTGAAAACCAGATACCGTTAACAAACCTTTACTGAAAATGTAGATACATTAAAATGCGCTAATAAGCTACGCTATTTATCACTCACACATCCAGTATGTGAAGCAAAGTGCTGCTTTTGCTCTCACAGAAAGTCTTGGCTTCAGCACGGGTCATGGCTGTCTCCTCAAACCAGTAACAAGAGTACTCGAAAGCATCCCAGCCCTGCACACACACACTTAATCCTTAGCAAATAAAGAAATAAAGAAATAAATTAATAGTGTCGTAGTGAGCAAGCATCGCACACCTGAGGGCAGCCATACACCGTGGGTTTGATAGAGGGCAAAGGGTAATGACCTTTAGGCATTTTACAGATGTAGGTGTTTAGTTCAGTGCAGGTCACATCGTTCCATCGACCCGTCTAGAAGAACGAACAGAACCGAGTCAGAACTGATTCAGAACACACAGAACTCAACCAACACTAATTGCACTAAAATAGCCTAAAGTAAAAAAAGCAAAAGAAGGACTGATTCACAACAAACAGAAGAGTTTTGTCAAAGAGAACTAATTTAGAGCAACCAAATCAAACTGAATTCATTTATTTATTCATCTTCTATACCCGCTTATTTCCGAACCACTACACCACCGCGCACGCCCCCTCAAACAGAACTAGATCTAGACAATACTTACTAAAGCAAAACTGCATTTGTCACAACGAAGTGAAAAACATCAAAGAAAACAATGCGTCAAGACAAAACATTAAGTCAAAAATTTATAAAAACTTAGATAACTTGATTTCAAACTAAATCAGAGATGAGTCAAAGGAAGCAGAACTGAATCAGAACCTGATAGTACATCTCCACGCAGTCCTCACTGAAGCCCAGGTGGTTGTTTGGTTCTCCAGGAGCCCAGTAAGTGAATTTCACCTCATGGTTGTCTGACCAGCTAAAGAAGCCTGGGAGCTCCAGATCATTCAACCCGATCCAGACGTCACTGGTGGCTACAGAATGCCAGTTAACAATTGTGTTAGATGTCACATTAAAATAAAAATGATGAAACCCTTATAATATCCCATCACCCCAACCCTTATTCTATCTCTACTTCCTCTCTTTCCTTCTTCTCTGCTGCTGACCTGCCCGTACCCTGGTAAAGGTAGCTCTCCAACCAGCTCTGCTCTGTCAGGGACATGATAGAAACAAGCTCAGCACCATGCCTTCTACATGCAGACTTTGCCTCGTGCCATGTCCTCTTCTCTGTAAAAGGCTTGTAGCAGAACTCGCCAAATTCGTACCAGTCGTTTCCTGAGCATCGAAGTTCTGCACAAAACACCCACACAGTGAGGTACAAAAGGATCATAGATAAATCAATTAATTAGCACAAAATTAGGCATACCTCCATCAGCGAAAAGATAGGATACAGAATAAGACATGCTGTATCTGAAAAAGGCAAAAAAAAAAAAACATATGAAACTGACGATATATAGACTATTTGAAGGTTTATTCTCCCAAAAAAGTTTTACACATAAAAAATCCACTATTGTGCCCACAAATTTTATTGCCTTCTAAAGCAGAAGTTTATGAATTGATAAAGAGGAGAATGACATAAAAAAGCAGAAAGTGAGGTGAGGTAAGGATGCATACTGCTTGGAGGTGATGGCGTTTCTGGTGGAACCGCTGTAGAAGCTCTGTCCTGGAGCTTTAAGGATGGTGCAGTCTCCTCCCATTTCGTTAAGGAGCACTCCGGCGTGGATTGCAGCTGCGCAGATTGTAGAGTCCTGTATTCAAACATCTCACAATCAGCACAACTTACACACTTTAACACACTATGACTTAAGAGGCCACTGAACCTGGGGCATATATAATGTATTACCTACAAAAATAACCTTCTCTTTAAAACTAGAGTGTCAGCTAGTTATCCTAGAGGTGTGTGATATGTTCTCACCCCTCGATATGTTATAGTTCCATACACACTATAGGGCTCGTGCGCACAGCCAGCTGGGCAGTGGACACTAAAAAGGGGAAAATATAGGTTTATGATCAACTAAAATGACAGATTGAATAATCCTTAGTGTTAATTTTGACAAATTTATAAATGAGGAGAGAACAAGTGAACTTACGTCAGTTTGTCCACAGAGTGGTCCAAGTTGGGACTTGTTGTACAGCTAATGGCATCTGGACACACACACATGCACACATGCACACGCACTGGTAAATAAACAATATTAGAAATAAGACAGGGTGGTGTAGTGTTTGGCACGTTTGCCTCACAAGAAAAGGTTGTCAGTTCTATTTCCAGGTCTTTTGTGTGCGGAGAGTGCATGTTCTCTCCGTGCTTGTGTGGGTTTACTCCGGGTACTCCGGTTTCTTCCCACAGAAGAAAAAAAGTGGTACATTTGGTTGATTGCCAAAGCTAAATTACCCATAGGAGAGAGTGTAAGTATATGTGGTTGTGAATACCCCCGTGACCCCGAGAAAGGGAATAAGCACTATAAAAGATGAATAAATGAATGATATCCATCTATTTAAATGGATAAACTGAGGTCTCGAACTATTTGCTTGTCACTGGTATTATTTGACTCAGGCCTACTTCAGGAGCCACCAAACAACCTCAAACTAATAAATATGAATACAATTATTTTGATAAAAATCAAAAGTGAGATTTTCAGTGAAACTGAGTGATATGGAAAGCAGAAGAGAGAGTGTGAGGTTACTTATCAACGTACAGTCTGGTGTGCAGCCAAGTATTTCTAAGCGCAGTCCGATTTGGTTGTTCCAGTCTATTGGAAGGATTCTAATGTATTTCACAGATACGGGACTGCCGAAAAGCTGAGTAGCAGGAGAATCTCTGTCTGCTGCACCAAAGAACTCTTCTACCTATAAAAAACACCCATAAGAACCATAGTTGGATTCTTGGCATATTTCCAAATTTCTAGTGACATGCCTACATTTTCATATAGGATTTAGATCATTTTCTAAAAATGACCAAAAATATATGTCTATATTTCTATATATGGACTTGTTTAGATGCTGATTTCTCCATACATGACTTCAATGAGGGGCTTCAATTTCCAGATTTGGATTTAAAGACATGCCTACAATTCCATATATGGTTTTAGATTCTAAATAAATCCAAATATGGAAATTTAGATTGCTATTTAAACCTATGCATGAGATAATTTGGATTTTGGTAAGAATATATATGGAAATGTGGGATTATCATTATGTGCATGTTGCTGATACCACACATAAATGGTTTTATTTTCCCCCATCATTTTACACCTTAATATCATGTTTATCTCAGCTACAAACCATTATTACCTCTCTCTTGTAGAAAATTAAATACGTTAAACATAAGACACGGGTACGCAAATCACTGTTGATGAGTTATTTTATAGTAACAATAGCAAGACGTATCGCTGTAGTATAATGACAAAAGTTTAAACAATGCTTTTTATACTTTGTTGTCCACTTTGTAGTCGGTCCAAGAGAATCCGTCCACGCTTGTCTGGACTTTAAACTTGGTCACCCAGTGATCGGCAGTGGGGCAGCCCTGGATCATCACCCCTGTGATCTTCTTTACGGCACTCAGGCTCACCTGAATCCAGGAACTACCTGATACACAGTAGTGGAGGGTAAATCTTTGGTTTAAACTATTGCTTCTGCTATATTACAGGTGCTACAATATGTAACACAAATTTAGAGATTAATACCCCTGACTTTCTTTCTTATAAATGAGCTCACAGATTGGTTAGTGTTGCTGTGATTTACAGGAAAAGAGTAAACTCCTTCCACCTGGGACTGTTTTCAGCAAATATTTATTATTAATAATTATTGACAATTGCAATAAATACATGCTTAGACAGAAAACTCTTGGTAAGATGTAAACTACTAGATTATTAATTAATTAATTAACTAATGCATGTTAAAAAATGTTAAAATAAAAAAGGGTTAGTTAAAATGTCTGATGAGAGACTTACTGGTGCTGGAAGGCATCCAGCAGGAGTTTCCATTGAGTCGAGCATTTTTGGGCTCCTTTCCAGCCATCGATGAGGAAGCAGAGAGCATCGAGTCTGTAATTGTGCCATTTTCAACTCCTAGACCTCTCACACACACTGAAAACACACACACACACACACACACACACACACACACACACACACACATACACACAGGAACTCCTTTATCAGGGAATTCATTCTTTTATTTAAAATATTCAATTACATTTAATATATGTATTGCATATAATTTTATCAGATAAGATTTAACTTTATTGTTATTGTCCAAGGTAGCGAGAAGACTACCTTGAGAGAGAATGCAATTCAGTTATGATTTATATTTCTTATATGAATACTTGTATTTGTATTAAAAATATTTTGCATTGTTTTTTAAACAATTTTATACAATATCATTCATTTAAAAATGTAACAAAAAAAGTTACTGTTTTTTTTAGGGAGCCGAAATGGATGAATAGCATTTCAATTAGAAAAAATTATTGAAATATGCGCAATTAGAGTTACAAGCTCTATCGAGGCACCACAGTATATTTCACACACAATACACAGACACTTATATAGAGTAAAAAAAAACACTTCAACAATAACACAACATAACTGTGGCATGTTGTGTTATAAAATATAAAGCGTGAAAAAATACACCTTTCACGTACCATTCTGCTCACAGCTGTACACCACCTCTAAATATTTTGAAACAGAAGAACACAAGTCGGTATCCGTGTTTGCGAAGAGGATGCAGTATTGATGGTTGTCACACTGCTTCCTGGTGCGCTCGTACGTACCCGGGACTTCACAATTTTCTGGGATATCAAACACACCTTAAAACATTCTTACATCGCCGAACAGTATGACCACGTTAAACCGTCAACTAACAATCAAGCAGGAAAAACATTAAGGCAACCAGGAACAGAAAATATTTAATTTATAGTATACATGAACCTCAGTGATGAGCTCACCTAGGCTTCCACCCATGAAAGAACAGATGTTATCACTGCGACGGCCGTAGAAAGCAGACTGAATGTTTATGACACTGTCTAGGGGACAGTGGAGCACCAAAAGGGAGTTTTCACATGCGTACACTTTCAAAAAGCCTGCAGAAAGAGAGAGAGAGAGTGAGTGAGTGAGTGAGAAAGAGTAAAAGAGAGATAGAGACAGAGAAAGAAAAAAGAGAGAAAAAGAGACAGAGAAAGAAAGTGAGAGAGAGAGAGAGACACACACACACAGAAACAAAATTGCAGACACAGTTACAAAAGTTTGGGATTTTCTTTAATCAGCGTACCATCATGAGGTGGTGGAGGTACAGGTGTATTTCCTGTAACAGAAGAGAAGAAGTTTTTATGTAAGGCTTGAACATAATTGGAAGCGTGTTTAAAATAAAACATGAGGTGAATTTTTATTAGTGACGCATGTTTGAATACCACGGCGTTTGCAAATGTAGCCGCGTCGAAATTCGCAGTTGTCGTCGTTCCACAGTCCATTGTTGATGTACATGGAGAGACAGTCCTCACCAAAGTAATTATCCGGGTTTCCTGTAATGAAAAGTAGAGAGGCGTAGTCAGGCAATCATTGCTTTATTGTTGATCTCTATATATAACAGAATCCAAAGGAACAAACTGTAATCACAGGTCATGTGACTTATTGTGGATAAGATGAAATGTAACAAAAGTGTCTGTTCTTGTCACCTGGTGCCCAGTTGATATAACGAAAAGGGGATCTGTCCAACCATTCCCATCCTCCTTCTGTAATCGAGTCATGAGCGCCGATCCACAGAGACACACCCGTCGGGATCGACTGGATTTGAGCTGCCAAAAATAATTAAAAAATTAAACGATGATGATTTCTCTATTGATTTGCACAGATAAACAGCATGATAATATGTTCAGCTATAAAATAAGTGTGTCATGGAAGGTGAGCATTTATTCATCTAGCTTCTCTACCTGCTTATTCCCTACTCGGGGTCACTGGGGTCTATCTCAGTGAATAATAAGGCTTTAGCATATAGACCCCCAGTTAATTCCAATCTTAAAATGTTAACGTCATCGAGGCGGTTTGTACCCTGAATGAAGCCCTGCTCCAAGGGCTCAGTGATGCTGAGTAGATCGCCTCCTTGATATATACAGTCAGCACGAGCTTCAGCCCATTTACGCATGGAGAAAGGGATGATGTGATAGCAGTAATCACTAAAGGGGTCAGAAATCCATGAACCACACTTCTCATTCCAACCTTTGAGAGAAAGAAAGAAAGTATTGAATATAATTAAGACATGTATAAAAAATATATTATCTAACAAATATACAAGTGTATATATATATATTATAACAAAATTATGTCTACAAAAAGGATGAGTAAGAGAGAGAGAGAAACTAGAAACTATTAAGAGAAACTTATACCTGGTCCAGTGGTGGGAGGAATCGGTGGAGGACCAATACCTTTAGCTAAAGAAATACAAATAATAATATGATTAAACTGCATTCATACTATTCAAATAATGGTTTCCTACAGGTTACAGGCATAATGTAATGAGAAAGTAATAACAGCTTCTTTTCCTAAAACAAGTACATAAATGACAAAAAACAACTAAGATGTTAAATTAATTAAATTGAATGAAAGTTTAAATCAAATCATAGAATCATAATCATATCATAATCATAATCCACCTTTCTGGCAGATAAACGGGTAGGTGTTAGAGCACGAAATATCATTGAATGTTCCCGTTGCTGTGTGCTCTGTCCCACGGATTTGCACACAGTCCTCGTCATTCCAGTTATCAGGCTGACCTTCCTCCCACAGAAAGAAGTTCTGGATACACAGACAAAACTTTCAGATTTTGAAATTACTCCTTCTCCTATCACATACATTAAAGCATATATAACTGATTGTTACTATATTTTAAAGCTTGTAAAAATGTAGATTGACCACCAATAGCTTCACCTCTTGACTGTTTTTTAGCTCTGACTCCTACTCCTTATGCTCAGGAAAATGATAACTATTTTATGATTTTTCTTTATAAGGTATTACAAAATTAGAACTTTTTGAAGTGACAAGTGCAGCTTCACGGATAAACACGGGTATTGTAAAGCACATAAAAGTAGGGTTTACATACAGAAGGTGTTCCATCAGACCATTGAAAGTTGCCTTCTTGTTGCTTGTCGTTTAGTCCAATCCAGGAAGCTCTGCTGATGTGAGCTTTGAAAAGAAAACACAAGAAAGGAGAAATATCATCATGAGTAAATCATAGCTACCAGGCTGATGAGCAGCTGTTTCGTCACACACCTGTGATGAAGCTTATTGTCTCCTGGTTGTGGATGCTCACCAGGTGTCCGTTCTGGGCGACGCAGTAGTCTTCAGCAGCCTGCCAAGTTTTAACCGACTCACTCTCAAAGTGATAGCAAAAATCCTCGTAGAGCAGGTACCCCTGATCACAGTGAAATTCTGCAGATAGATAAGGAGAGAGAGGGAAAAATAAAGGAGGTTTAACAAAATGCAAAGAGAAAAAAGTAGCTATTTATTTATCTTTGATTTTAGCAAAAAATATATTTTAAATTAACTGTTGTATGGAAACATTTTTCTTTTATAAAATTTAAGATTTAAATATTCACTATATAACTCATTTACAGAAAAAGACACATACACTCACTCCTATGGGCAATTTTGAATTATCAATTAACCTAATGCACGTGTTTTTGGACTGTGGGAGGGAAACGCGGTACCTGGAGGGAACAGATAGAAAGATAACATTTGAGATAGATGTTTTTTAAGTGCCATACAAGCACCCAGACATATTTTCACCAAACCTAGCAGACAGACAGACATGCAGGTCGACAGAGAGATGATAAAGACAGTGAGTCACACAAACAACTGATTTCTTACCCGGTGCAGCAGTAGGTTTTATGTTCTGACCCCCCAACATCTTACAGATGTATGCCTGGAACTTAAAGCAGTTAGCAGTCTCCCATGTTCCAGCAAAATTTCCTGTAAACAAACACATACAATGTGATGGGGATGTGATGTGAGTAACTTCTGCGAACTAACTTCTATTGTTTTAAAAGGTAAACAATAAAGGAAGCTTAGCAACCATGAATCTCTAACTCTACCTCTTTCCTTCGCTCTCTGTCTTCCTCTCTATATGCATTTACCTGTATAAATTTGTCCACAGTCCCACATCTTATCTGTGTTTTTTGGGAAATTAGGGCTCCAGTTAGAAAACTCAATATCTGTCTTATCCACCCAACGAAACGTACCATCCTCATCCATATCTGGAAACAGAAAGAAGTATTTGATTACTGGTAAAAAAAAAAAAGTTATAAAAGAATGAGACTATAATATACAGCTAAAAAGAAGAGCAAGAGGGAGAAAAAGAGAAACAAGTTATAATCAGTTTTAATAAAAGTATAGATATAATTGAATCTCCAAATATTTTCGATTTAGGATTTGGGGATTCAATTACAATCCAGCACGTAATGTCAAAGATGTTTTATTTTAGATCGATATATGACATCACTTCTTTTATGACCCGACTGCATAGACTAAGAGAGAAAAACCTCACAGGTTTTCTTCTACCTGAAACTCCAATCCAGATGTCAGGAATGTTGATCTGGTTGATGTCAGGAAGCATAGCATTAATAAAGTACTGCTCTTCCTCACTAAAAAAACATAGCAATAACAATCAGATAATCTACAAGCTAAATGATCATCTTGTACAACAGTTCTGTAATTAACCTCTGACCTTTTGATGGTTAGAAGGTTTGCTCCCATGCTAGTGCATCTGGTCAATGCCTCATGCCAGCTGGTTAGAAGGTGGTTGTTATTCACCACCAAATAGCAGCTTCCTTTAAAGCTACTCCAACCAAGCGGACAAATAGCTACAGACACATGACACATTCTGTTAAACAGGGTGAAAATATAATACTGTAGCAGGAGACATTGCTACCACCAGTAGGAGAGTAAGTTACATGAACTAATGACAGAGCTACACTCCAGGAGAAAATTAATAAATCCTCTCTTATCATGGATTTTTAAAATATTTTTAAGTGTGTGCAATAAAGAAAAACATTTCACTTTTTTGTATTTTATATTTTCATATTAATTAAAATGTTTTTTATTAACATGCTTTGCAAAAGGAGAGATTAAACTGATGCTAATTTAATTCTTTAAATTAAAAATTTGAAATAAAAATATACACTAAACAGAAGAATAAATTATTCTTAAAGTGCACAAAATTTTTTAAAGATTAACTTTAATGTCTTTTTGTAACATAAACCTTTTTGCACAGTAAAATCTGTTTCTTAAAAGATTTGATTAGTGCACAGTTATAATACAGCGTCCGTTGAGCAGAAAGGGTTATAGAGCCTTGCTCATGGACCCAAGAGTGGCTGACTATTTGACAAATAAAGACATTTGCATTGTTCTTTTTTTAAAAAAACAAAACAAAAACATTTTGTGTACTTTTTAAATGTATAATTTTAAATATATTTTTATGTTGTAATACATTTCTGAATATTCTGTCTGTTGAGGTGTGTTAGGTGGAGTTGAATAAAACGTACTGTTTAAGGATTTCTTGCATGCGTATGGATGTTCAGAGCGACACAGGTGAGTCTTCCATTTTCCATTATCATCACCTGACTTGATGAGACCAGTACACAGACCATTTTGCTTATCGCTGTTAAACAACACATGACACATTTTCAAACCACTTCTAAATGTCAAAAATAAAAATTATATACATTATATAT
>JAOTQW010000016.1:3358205-3372224 GCA_026260075.1 Sisor rabdophorus
ATAGATAGATAGATAGATAGATAGATAGATAGATAGATAGATAGATAGAGTTGATGTTGAACAAATAAATGAATGGATAGATAAATAAATGAATAAATAAACGGATAGCTAAAATAGACTGAATAGCTTATAAATATATATGTATACAGATGAAAAAAATAAATGGATAGGAGAATCAATGGATAGCTGGAAAACTATGAATGGATACATAGATGAATAGATGATTGAATAAATGAATATGATTGGATGGATAGATAGATTTCTGTATAAATATATGGACTAAATACATGGATAGATTGATAGATGAATGGATACATTTATAGATAGAAAAATAGATGAATGGATGGAAAGATTGATAAATCAACAGATGGATAGATAAATGAAGCAAACTGTCTTAACCCTCACCTGTTCATGCGTGGCTCAAATGCCTCCACTGTGTTCAGGTAGACGTTTCCGTTGTGCCCCCCTACAGCAAAGACCCGTCCCATCACCGTAGCAACACCGACTCCGCCCCTGGGCGTGGTGAGCTCGGCAACATATTCCCAGTTGTTTGACCTGGGATCGAAACGTTCCACTGAACTGAGTGGAGAGTTATCATCAAACCCACCTGAAACACACACAGACACGGAAACAAACATGCATATTAGAGTACAATTACTGAGCGTTTGTACTGCACAACGTGTCCCAGACCCATTAAGAACAATTTTGCGTTAATCAGTCCAGAGAATATTGCACTATTTCTCTCTGGGCTGGTCAGTGTTTTCTTCAGCAAATTGTATGGGTAGCTTTTCATTGTTACAGTAACCACAGGTAATGGTAGACTTTTGCTAATCACTGAGCGACTGATCTTCGCCGGTTTTACCCATTCGAATGGAATTTTTCTGTTTTCTTTCATGTCTTTCAGGTTTTGGTTGCTCTTTCGAAGCGTTTAATATCATTTTAGCTAAGAAGCCTATCATTTTCTGCACTTTCTTATATAGGTTCCCCTCTCTAAACAATGTTTTAACAATGTCTGCTGTTCTGCTGAACAATGTCTAGGACAACCCATTTTACAGTACATTTGCTGGCTTCATCCTTAAATCCGGATGTTTATTTCGATAAAAACACAATGCTTTATTGAGATCTCTGTAAACAGTAAATGAAATATTCACCACAATTTGAACTTTTGGCATAAAAACAACCAACAATGACAATATCAGTGTTTTCCAAGCGAGTTGATTAATTTTGCTAAAGTGGAAATCACTTCTGAATACTCTAAAGTCCAATTGTGTATTAGTATTAGTTTTATAGCACTGAGTGTTTATGTTTCAGAGTTGCAGAAAGTAGAAAAAAAGAATTTCTTTTACTGTTCAGCCAGTGTAAAAGAAATCAATTTTATTACTGATCTGAATTACAGTTTAACATTTCAATCGAGTTTGTAAACATCAGTGAGTCATGTGGTAATCCCACATATCGGTCACTTATTCACAAAGTTGTACTTCTCACCTTTCTAGCTTTTTTTCCTCCTCCTGTTTTTTTTCATATAAGTTTCTTATCAAAGGTCATCTGTTTTAGCACAGGCTGGTGTTATATTGCAGTCATAACAGACAGTGAAAGAGGTCAAACCTCGTGCCCGGCTGGATCCCTTCTGCCATTTGTGGCCTCAAACTGACTAGGCAATTTTGCTTGCTCTTACGCAGTTCATACCTACAACGTAGAGGCAGCCGTTCAGATCGCTCACTCCGTTTCCTGCGCGCCTCTGCCCCATCTCACGCACATCGCTCCATTTGTTGAGATGTGGGTCGAAGCGCTCTACGCTGGACAGAGAGGCTACACCATCATTTCCTCCTACAGCATACACGTAGCTCTGGTAGCAAGTACAAGCAGATGTGTTAAAAAAAAGCTTTAACATAGACAGAATACCCATGATGCTTTGCTCTCACCCCTAAAGCGACAGAGCCCACTCCTCCACGAGGAGTGTTCATAGGGGAGACACCGCTCCAGCGGTCCGCCTCAATATCATAACGCTCAACGTCACTGAAGCAAGAGTTATCATCCAGGCCTCCTATAGCGTAGATTGGACCACCGAGTGTGGCTAATGCGATTCCCCTCCTACACACACACACACACACACAACATTGTTCAAATTCAAATTCATTTAACCAAATGCTAATAGTTGAAAGAAACTTCCAGAAGAGAATCTGAAACCTTTTTGTGTTCATGGAGGCCTTCATCATCCACTTGTTTGTGTGCGGGTCAAACATCTCCATGTTTCCCAGGTGCTCGCTACCATCATGGCCGCCCACCGCATACACCCTTCCTACAGATACGTTGCACTTTATAGTCATTAACCTTTATTTACTGTGTCTTAAAACGTGTTATTCACCTTTCTCTTTCTATACTTTCTCTCCTAGTCCACCTGTTTCACTTTTAGACACTGTCTCACTTAGTGTCTCTTTCTCTCTCGCACACTGACTGTTTCTGTTGCTCTCTGTCTCTCTCTCTCTCATCTCCTTCTCCCCCACTAACTGTTCCTTTCAATTTCTTGTCGCGTTTCTTTTCACTGATTATACCCCCCTTTCTCTATCTCTCATACACACACTGTCGCTTTTTCATTTTTTTTTTTCTTGCTCTCTCTTTCTCTTTTTCTCTCTCACCATCTACAGAGATGACTCCCACATGTCTGCGTCTGCTGTTCATTTCGGGGCCGAAGAACCAGCTGTTCTTGCTGATGGAGTAGCACTCGATGCTGCGGAAAGGATCTCCAGAACCTCCACGCCCCCCCACGCAAAACAGCACACCTGAATTTGGTTAAAAATAACAATCCTTAGACCGCTAGTTTACCCAAAAACCATTAGGAAGCCTGGACAGGGGTGTCCAAACTCAGTTCTGGGGGGATGGTAACCTGCAGAGTTTAGGTCCACGAATGTACCGTTAAGTTTCAGGAAGAAATACATAGCAAGATATTTATTAGTTAGTTCAGGTGTGTTTGATTAGGACTGGAGCTAAACTCTGCAGGACAGCAGTCCTGCCGGGCCGAGTCTAGACACGCCCTAGTCTAATGTATGTTTGTTCTGACCCGCTGTGTGTTTGCGTGGCGTGGTGCGGATCGAGTACTCGAAGTCTGGAATGCTCTTGTTGCTGAGGTGCAGGTGGTAGTTCCTGGCCTCGTCCAGCAGGTCTCTGCAGCTCAGGTCAGTTTTGATCATTTCCTCTTTAGCCACGGTGCCTGTCAGGAAGTCGACAGGAAGAAGAGGAAGACGCACCTGCAACAAAAAGGAAAAATGGAGGAAAGAAAAATCAATTCATGTTATGGAATTTTTTTTTGATCAATCAGAGCTGAGAAGTAAATTCTTTACTCGACTCCAGCTGTGTCAAAGACACTACCTGAGACATTATCTGGTGGAGCCAGAGCTCATGATGCTGTGGATTGGCATTGAGCCACTTAACGGCAGCTTCATAGACCTGCGTCTCTGAGTGAATGTTGAGCTCGCTGGAGCTGAGCAGTGTTTTGAGGTGCTGTGGTGAAACGCGTGTAAAGTCGTCACTTTCCAGCACTTGGCCGAAGTGCTCGCAGGCGTAGCGGTCGGCCATGTCCATCAGGTCCACACGATGGTGGCTCTCAGCAAAGGTGCGCACGGCGAGGCAGTTGGACGGGTGAAAGTGAGCCTTCATGTATTCGCAGCAGGCTCTTGCCACAAGCTCCACCTGCAGGATGCAAGCGGCGTAGAGCAGTGGCTGGACGTTCTCTACAGTCAGTGTCAGGCGTGATGAGTAAGCAAAGTGCACCAGGTCCCGGATGGCGTCCCCGTCAAAGTCGCGGATCTCGATCAGCTCCTGCTTAGCCTCGGCCATGTCCGAGAGGAACATGGCACGGAAGTAGGGCACCACGCAGGCCAGCACCAGCTTGTGGCAGGGAATCAGCTTGTTGCCCACCTTCAGAGGAAAAAAAAGCAATAAAGTACATCAGCAGCAGCACTCGCATTCACTCTCATGGGCAATTTAGAGTCGCTCATCAACCTAATGTACATGTTTTTGGACTGTGGGAGGAAACCGGGGTAAACCCACGCAAGGGCAAGGAGAACATGCAAACTCTGCACAGAAACAGCCCTTGACCGGGAATCAAATCCGGGACCTTCTTGCTGTGAGGCGAACTGCTATACACTGCGCTACTGCGCCACCCCATTTAAGAACATTTATCCGAAAATGTACACCTGGCTTATAAATAATAATTATTTTTAAGTTGGTATAGCAGTGAGTCAAATGATCTTCCACTTCTGGATTTTTCACCTTTACCCAATCATCCATTTTGTTCCCACAGCCAGCTGTGCACATGACTATTGAGGGAATGTTGTGGGTGCCACTATATGCAAACAAGCTGTTTCAGGAGTGCACTTTCTCACATAAGTATGTAAAAAAATCCTCCAAACATCCTTTTAAAACTTAAAGCCTAAAACATTTGCTATTCATTTGCATGAAAAGAATAGAAGTCTCAGAGGTACGTGGCTACAAAAAAAAAGATCAGCGTGACACAGCCGGTACCTTTAGCGTGACGTCGCAGAGCTCTCCGTTTTCATAGAACTGCCGCAGCGAGTTGTGAAAGTCCTTCCAGGCTTCGTGAGCCTCAAAAATGAACGAGCCGTCGGTAGCGCACTCTGCTTCAGGGGACCGTGATGTGCACTTGTTCCTGAGTTTTTGCTGCTTTCCATTCTCTGCCACCGTATCACCCGGTGCCATGGTCGATCACACACACCCTCTCTCTCTCACACACGCACCTGCAAAGTAACACATGGTAAAAAAATATGCAAATGAAGACACAACAGGATACACCTGCTCAGATATACACACGTGTAGAATCTAGGCATCAGATGTAAGTAATGGCAACCCAGTGACCTTGCATACACAGCAGTAAGCTATGCTGAGGATATGCTCCACCTCTCAAACTCTGAATACGCATTACTATCATTTACCAACAAAGCAACCAATTCCTTTTCTCTTTTAATGTGTGTTTACGTGATACGTTGTCGACGTAACAATAAAGCCAGCATTGTCCTGAACCCAACCCAAATTCCCATTTACGGCTCAGTTTTTGAACCAATGCACAACATCAGATTGACGTTCTCCTGAATCCCACGCCAAAACCAGCAGGCTTTATCTCCGTCTGAATGGACCCTGTGTCGAGCACTCACCTCATCAACATTCACTCAGCAGCGTGTGTAAGGGCTGGTGCTGATTTTCACAGCGAGACCCATCAAAGGCTTTTTGTTTCTCTTGCCAAGTCTCAATTAGGGAGCATGCTCTCTCTGCCTTCGTCCTCATCCCCCACTTTATGTCGACATGCTGATGATACCAAGAAACAGAAAAGCCATTACTTCTTTTGGATGGATTTGATCTTTTTTTTTTTTACCTTCAACTTTTTCAAACGTTCAGACAACAGGCGTAGTTACATCAGCAAATTTGAGAATAAATGTATGACGATGAGGTAATATAGCTCGCTGTTGTGCAGTTAAAGGAAAATAATCAACAAGGCAGCCATAGAAGGAAATTCAGAGTTGTTATGAGCTGAACAACAATAAGCTTTTCATTCATACACACGATATAATTCAGTTAAGTGAAAAACCAGAATGCAGATAACAAACAATAATAAAGAATCCCAAACTATTCAAACATTCATCTTCTATAGCTGCTTACTTCTAATTCGGGGCCTATAGAGAGGCAGGGGTACACCCTGGACAGGTCGCTAGTCCATTGCAGGGCCACACACACTCACTTAATGTAACTTAAAACATTAAGAGTCACCAATCAACCTAATGTACATGTTTTTGGACTGTGGGAGGAAACCAAAGTATTCGAGGAAGACCACGCAAGCGCGGGATGAACATGCAAACTCTGCACAAAAGAAACCCGTACCATGGAATCGAACCCAGGACCTTCTTGTTGTGAAGCGACCCTGCGTGCCGCCCCCCCCCCCCAAAAAAACCTATCAATTAAATAAAATAAATATATAATATTAATTCATATTCCTTCTTTTACAACACTAAAAGCGATCAGACACGCTTGGGACAAATCCCTTTAAATTAATTGTTACTATGGAAACAACATAACTACAGACCAATCAGCGTCAAGAATTCTACACATCTGTTGAATAAATTAACTAACAGGAAAAAAAGGACTAAACGCATTATGTAAACATGGACAATTAATTCATTATTTTGTTACACGTCACTTAATAAGATGATATTAAAGACGTTTTAAATTTATTACATATTAAGTTAGGTACTGTGTTATTAACGTTAACACAGATGTTACAGATGCTTCCAGGTCAGAATGGACTAAAAATGAAAATATATGGAAATTTTGAACATTCGTATTGAATCAATTAATTATACTTTACGTACAGATTTAATACATGTATATAGAGTCATTTTTATTTTCCACATAAACTAAAGACGCGCGTTTTAAACAAACAGATGACCTTTTAAATGAGATTTCATCCAGTTTTCCCAGTCAGCATTAGCATTAGCATTCATGCCCACTAAACGTTCTAACGTTACACTCACTGCGCACGAGTCCCCAACGCGCTCGCCTTCCAAATGCCGGAAACGGAAACTTCACCACACAGACATTAATAATAACGTCAATACCCTTATATAAATAGTTAAATGCTAGTAAGAGTATCAAACTAATATTTTACTGTTCTCCGAGTCAAAAGCACTCCGGAGCATTCAGATTTGACGACCAGGCAATTTGTTGTCAGCCGCTGGACCGCAAAGTATTCTGGGAAGTGAAGTTTCTTCCGTAAAAAGCAACAGAAGCGTTTGGATTTTAGGGTAAAAACGCCTTCATTCATTTTTTAATGCAGTTTTAAATGAAACTTCAATATATTATATCCGTTAACGTAACCGTTTACTTCAATGTGACAAACTATCTATTTCGATTGATCCCTTTTACATGGATTTATTTATTAGCTATAACTTTGCGTGTGATTTAATTATGATCACGAATTCAACAATAATAACTATTAACGATTAATCGTTTCGGAATAATTCGAATATTCATTCATTCATTCTCTTTCCCTGCGTGTTCCCTAACTCGGAGTCGCCAATCCATCCCAGGACCACACACACACACACCCACCCCTATGGGCAATTTCGAATCACCAATCACCCTAATGTCTATGTTTTTGGACTGTGGGAGGAAACCGGCGTACCCAGAGGAACCCACGCAAACGCGGGAAGAACATGCACAATCGTATATAATGGTTTTTATCCCAGTCATTAGCCTAAAAAACTCAAATCGTACTGGTGAGCTGAATCAAATGAACCGACTTTCCAAAATGATTCTCGGGGGAATTATTTAGTTTTAACGTAATAAACGTGATCACTTTTTCAAAGCATGATGTATATCATTAAGTATTTATGTCTTAAGCTTGTAAATGAATTTATAGACCATAATTATACAAGCGGTTAATTTAACTGATAATTTCCGTATATTTACCGCCCCTGGAATAGTTTTATTTCTCACTGTTAACATCCTCCTTAACTTTTAATTACAATAATTACACAGGCATTTATGTACTAAAAGGTGTTTTTTAAAATATTTATTACATTTTAAAGTGAAATGTCGACATAAGAGAAAATGTTTTCAGAATTACAGATGATACACATGGTTAAACTTATCGGAAGATTCGGAACCGATTCACTATTTGTATTTCTTCTTTTTCAGAAGTGCGTCTCGCAGAGCAATCTGTGAAAACACAGCACACCATTCCATTACTGACCATTTAATAAACAGTTAATAAAAAGTTATGCAAAAAAAGCAATTATTAAAGCAAGAAAAATTAACATGATGAGCAATTTATTGTTAAATGATGGAAAGTGTTAAGGTTTCATCTGTTAGATCTTATTTTTTTTCTTCTTACCTTTTCCATGTATTTCTAAGCAACAAAAAAAAATCACACTATACTTTTCAGGATACCCTTCAATGTCTGCACCTGTTTCTCTCTGAAGGAGCGTTTGCCTTTGGTTCGAACGTTCTGGCTCTGCTTCATCATCATGAAGTTCTTCTTCTTTCTCTTCTCCTTGTTGCTTGTGCTGGCATACGGATTTAGCTTGTTTCGCTTCTTCATAAACTCTTTCCTGTCGGTCCGTCCAGCCTGACATAAATGTTAAAAAAATAAATGAATGACTGATGTTTAGACTTACAAAAGACCTGACTTAATAAAAGTGAATGAATGAATAACTAATGCAATAAAACAGTGAATAAATGAATAAGTCACTCTCTGAAATGTGACCGAGTTTTAGACTTTTATGAACTGACAGACAGACTGAAGGTCATTGCACACGGGAATTTTCCAAAATAAATACGACCTCATGTTGTGTCAATTAAATTTACACACTGCCTCTAAAACCTTTGTTTCAAATCCAAACAATCTTCTAGGTATTTTAGTACATTTTATATAACAAATACGAAAAAACACGTACATAAATTTCAGACTGCAAGAGCTTTACTGACTTAACACCAACATGACTGACCAAATAAAAGGACAGAGAAATTAAAAAGGAGAAATTAAATAACCGAATGACGGACTTTGCAAATTGACTGACTGAATGAGTGACACAATGATGGCCTGACTGACTTACTGAGGATCTGACTACCGGAGTGTCAAAATGGCAACACACCTCAGCAAGTAAGGGAACTGAATGAAGGCTGAATGACAGATCTAATGAATGCATGATCGACTGAATATCACACTGAATAATAAACAAAAAAACAGCTTAATTTCACGCCAAATGAAACGGCTGAATGTCATACCAAAGGAATAAACTAACAGCTTAATATCACACTAAGGGAATAAACTGAATGATAAACTGAATAAATAGATGAACAGTTGAACGAATAAAAACTCAAACACTCAATTGAATAACAGACCAAATGAATAAACAAACAGTTGAATGCCACATTAAATAAATGAATGCATGACTAAATGACAGACCAAAAGAAAATGACAAACAGACCAAAAGAATGAGAGACTGAACAAATAAATGACAATTATTGAATAAATGACAGAATAAATGACAGGAACATTATCGTGAGCCTGACACAGTGCGTGTATGTGTTTATTCCTCACCATCGCTGTGGCCAGTCTGGTCTCTTTATCCGATTTGGGTTTTTTGTGTAAACGCTCAATGTCTCTCAGTGTAATTAGTTCTCCTCTGAAACACAACACACACACATCGCAATTCATTTTTCAGCCCTAACAGACAAGTACTAAAAATGTTGTCCGTTTTAAAAAGACAGGATGCGTCCTGACGACTTAGCGAACCTCTCAGTGTCCTCGTTTTGGTCTGCGTTCTTTCTCTTCTGTCCTTTCCCGGGCGCTGCATTCATGTCTTTGGCCATCTGAGCGAGACGAATCTTTTTGAAGTCATCCTGTGTAAGGAGGCGGCTGGTGCTCACCGCTGCCGCTTTAGCCTTTCTCTCCTCTAAGGGGATGCTCTGCAGCTTCTCTGCCTACACACACACACCACACCCACACTGAAAACCTGCCGCCAAAACTTCCTTACTGCCACCTCAGTTAAAAAAACAAAACAAAACAGAGTTTTACCACTGCTTCCTGATCTTCATCTGAGGAATGGTGCACATTCACCCATTCACCATCATCATCCTCTTCCTCACTCATGCTCACACTTTCCCAACCATCTACAAAAAAAAAACAGTAATCAAAAAAAAAATTTAACCAGATTATAGAAGTAAAAACCACTTATAATTAAAAGAATATTGATATCTGTTATCGTGCCTTCATTTTCTTCTCCATCGTTGGGCTCTTTGGTCTCCATGTCCAGAACTTCAGCTCCGGGTATGTAGTCTTTAGCTGCCAGCTCACCGTAGTCATAGATCCGGGCTTCGTTGGAAGACTCTGTGGGTTTACCCTAAAAAAAATGATCACCATCACTTCAAGATACTGACTGAACATGGAGATGAAATTGTAATTAAATTTAATGTAATTAAAATATAAGTCATCAAATCAGTCATCAGGTCAGTAAGTCAATTAATAAAGACAGTCATGGGGTCAGCAAGTCAGCAGTGATGTCTGTATGTTATGCAAGTCAGGAATTAGGCAATCAGGTAGGTATTAACCTGATCGGTCAGTTAGTATGTCAGTAAGCCAGACCATCAGGAAATCAACTAGCAATTCGACAAGTCAACCATCCGGTGGTGAAGTCAGTACTTGTTTATGTTTAATGCCAGTCAGTTAGTAAATAATTAAGTAAGTCAGTAAATAAACCAGTCATTTAGCATATCAATAAGCCAGACCATAATTCCAACGAATCAGCCAATCAATAGTGAGATCAGGCAGTAAGTGGAACAGTATAGTAGCATTTTAACCAGTCAATAGTAAAGTCAGTAATTCGATACATAAAACAGTTGTGAAGTCAGTCGGACAATTTCAGTAAATAGAGAAATCTCTTTAAATAACCCAGTCAGTGGGTAAGTAAGTAATTTAGTCAGTAATGAAGTCGGGGCAGTTAGTGAGTCAGGAAATCAGTAAGTCAACAAATAATTATGACAGAAATTAAGTAAGTCACTTAAGTCAAGCTGAAAGTTAAGTCAGTAAGTCATTTAGCAAGTCAATCAGTCAGTAGTATGTAAAATACTGTCAGTTATTGAGTAATCTATTTGGTCAATAATTTACCCACAAAACAATAAAAATTATTAATACAAAATATTGTTATGAATTAATGTAGTATTAATTTTATTTAGTATGAACTTTATTTTTTACTGTGACACAAAGGCACGCTGCTTCCTAAGTTCCGTTTCCTCACCCGGTGTTTCCTGTGCAGCATCTGAGGATTGAGTTCCCTGAAGAGCTGAATCAGTCCTCGGGCAGACATTACCACATCTATAGATCACACGGGACATAGCACAGCATTAGAAAGCTGATTCTTTGGACATGCCTAGCATGGTTTGTTATAGTGTGTACGGAGACAGTGTTAACAGGACAGACGTACTCTTGTCTTTGTGAGATTTGTACAGAGTGAGATCTTGCAGCAGATCTTCAGACATGGAGAGCGGACAGCGGGCTACGATTTCCCTGATAGCGTTAATGCTGATTGGAGGGGGAAAAAACATGTAAATTTGCGAAAGTGCACATGGCTGGATTCAGAGGTGGAGATAGAGACACTTACCCGACTGTCATCACCTCTCCAGAGTTCCTGTCTGTGACAAAGTTGTTGGCAATGGTCATGATCATCGGCTCAATGATCTATTAAAGATTATATAAATATATTCATTGTGAATATTGAATAATCTTAATCCAATACGGTTTTCTTACTATAGTAATAAAGTGAGGATCCTTGTAAAATTTAAGGAAGAATTATTCAGTGCCAGCAAAAGTTTTTTTTTAGTTTTTGTCCCCAAAAGGTAATTTTCTTTTTTTTTAATGAACTTTAATCAAAAGAAAATTAAATACTAGTCACAAAATAAAAACGGGTAACTTTTGATGATAATGTGTGCGTTAGCCAAATGCTGAAATAAAATATGGACTCGAGTTCAGGAACATGATCGACTTTCTACCAGGCTTAAAGAGGAATGATGAACCTTAAGGAAGTGACGGTGTACGGTTTACCTCAGGAGGGACGAGCTGGTGGGAGGCCTGGGCAGCACACAAAAGAATCTTTGTCACTTCTAAACAAGCAGAGGGATGAAAAATACAAATGCTGGATAAATAAATAAATTGGATACAGAAAAGACGATGAAACTCTCAAGGTTATATTTTACCTCGCTGATGCGGCTGAAGGAATCGCTGAATGAAGGGGTAAAAGTTGAAGAGGAAAAGCTGCATATAAAGCAAAAGCAATCCGATGATCATTCGAAAGTCCCCGAAAGCCCAAAAGAAACTCTTAAAATAATGATGATAATCAGAATCTGCGTTGTTTCTAAGCAAAATGGGTTAAAACCGTAGAAGCAATTTGTCCTGGTATGTCTGGGGTTTGGTAATAGCAGTAACTATACAAATAATAAAAGAAAACATTTTAATACGATTTTACAATACCAATTGTAGAGCTGGATCTGTGGATTTTGGTGATGGGGGCTGATAGAGAAAGCAACTCAAAAAACAGAAAAGCAACTCGGACCACTGACACAGCAGATGATTGCATTAGGTTCCTGTCTCCTGTCAATCTGAAACCTAAAACTGTCATGGGCAAAGACTTACTGGGACAATGGAGAAACCTTCAGTGTCTACACAGAATCTACACAATCTAATCTTATCTCTGCTGCAGCATGGAATAATGCCGACTTGCTTAGTCGGGGACTCTCAATTTACAGATATAAACTAAACTCAGTGTTTTGGTCCTTATTGTTAAAAGCATTATATCAATAAAGGGGACTTGACTCTTAACTTGACTTTTTTACCTCATGAATTCCCACTAGTCTGGAAATGAGCTCCATCAGCATGATCTTCACCTCAAAGCGCTCTTTTGAACTCTCCAGCTGCTTCAGGAGCTTCTCTGAAAAATCTGCATCACAGAGATCAAAATAAAGTGTTCAAAAATAAACTAAAGAAAAGGAAATTTGAGAAGCGACGGGACAGAGATGAGGACGGAGCAGGTTACCTTGAGGATCATGGATAAGATGGATGGCAGAGAAATTAAAGACCTCAGCCTTTTTCTTCTTTTTGTGTTTCTGTAAATATGAGAGAAAAAATATGCATTACAGCAGAAAGAGGAAAAAAAAGACGGGAGGCAAGAGATGAAATGAAAGAGAAGAGAGATAAAAAGAGGGAGAAATGAAAAAGAAAATGGGAGAGAGAGAAGAAAAATAAGGGTGTGAAAAGATAGAAAGAGAATAAGAAAAAGAAAAGAGGAAAAAAAGGTGAAAAAAGGAGAAAGAACAAAAACAGTTAAGTAGATGAGATAAAGAGCAAGAAAGAGAGAGAGAGAGTGTGTAGGGGGAAGGGCAAAAAAAACATAGGAGGAAGTGAGAATAAGAAAAATAAGGGAGTGAAAAAAAGATTGAAAAAAAAGAAAACCATGGCATGGAAACTGTATGATTGAATAAAAGAAAGAGAAAGAAAATAAGAAAAGTAATAAAAAAGAGATGGAGAATAATAAAGAATATAAAGAAGAGAAAAATAATAAAGAAGAGAATGAGAAAAAATAATACTAAGAGAGAGAGAGAGAGAGAGACCTTCAGGACTTTCATGGCTTTTTCCAGCTTCTTCTTGTTCTTAGAGGTTTTCTTTCCTGTTGAATAGCGAACCATTAAATCTCTGGCTGTGGGCCCGTCATCCTGCAGTTGAGAGATTACATTTATATGAAAAACAATAACAGCTTTTTAAAATTTCATCGCAGAGGAATAAAGTCTGACATGTTTTTCTTTGTCCACAAATGTATTTTATTATTTACCTCTGATTCGGAGTCACTATTTTTCTTTTCCTCTTCGTCTTTGCCAAGAAAGAATGTCAGGGCCCCCACCAGAATCTGATACACAATGTAAAATAATCAGCAACATCATACAGCAAAAAAACCCTTTAGAATGAAAAAAAAAACACCCAAAAAAACGTCACCTTTGTGACTTTGGAGAAACAGGCTGTTGTGATGACGTTCACTGTTTTTGCATCGTTCCTAAGTGGATAACAAGAAGGGTCTGTGCTTAGATTGTGAGTAACTTTGTGTGTGTGTGTGTGTGTGTATCTCTCTCACCAGATATTTCTTTTATACAGTTCCATCATTACGTCTAAGGAAATCTTGGCGGCGATGGGGTTCGAGTCTCTCAGCATGGTGTACATAAAGTTCTGCAGAGTCTAAAGGATCACTCAAAAACAATAAATTATCAGCGTTCTGTTCAGGCCTTTATATTAAATCTCTCTCTCTCTTTATCGATTTATATCTATATATCATAAATCAAACTTACCGTATTTAGTTTGTTGTTTTTGTGCTTTGCGTTAATATTCTTGATGTCGGTCACAATGTGTGTGTACAGAATCTAGTAAGAGAGAGAAAAACAGAGAACAACAGAAAGAATGGAAGAGAGAAA
>JAOTQW010000016.1:3372324-3384405 GCA_026260075.1 Sisor rabdophorus
AAATAAAAAAAAAAGAGACAGAGAAGACAGGTAATTAGAAGGAAAGGGGGAAAAGAAAAAAGACAGAATGAAAGAGGGGGTAAAGAAAGGAAAAGGCAGAACGGAGGAAAGAAATAAAAGTGTAAGGTATGATTTTAAGTCAACTTATTTCTAAAACACTTGTGTGGATGTGTGGTGGGTTTTTTTCCAGACCTTTCGCAGAAGTTTGTCATGACATCGAAGAAGTTCAAAGAAGAGCTCGAGGAGACTGGTGGGATCAATCAAGTCTTTATTTCTTAAAAGGATCAAGGCCTTGCAAAACGTCTGGAACAGAAAGGAGCGAGAGACTGGGAATAAGCACTCAGGAATATAGGGTATAAACGTATGTGTGTAAGAGAGAGAGAGAGAGTATAAAAGTATTAAATCCTGAAAAAGAATTAATAAACAAGAGAAATAGATAGGGAGAGTTTGTGTGTGTGTGTCCTGACCATGCGCAGTTCTGGCTCCAGTACGGTGTGGTGATTTAGCAGCAGTTCAGTCAGCTCTTTGGGGAAGCTGCTGAGCTCAGTGAGATAACAGTGTCCCACCTAGAGAACAACACATCACTTTATTATCTCCACAACACTTTATTAAAAAAAAAAAAAAAAAAAAGACAGTACAAAAATCAAACCCAAATCAACCCCCAAGTACCCCATATCAACAAAAATCAAACAACTCAATCCCCAGTACCCCAAATCAAACCCAAACTAACCCCAATGAACAAAAAACAAACCTAAATCAACCCTAAGAAACACGAACCAAACCCAAATCAACCCCAAGGAAGGCAAATCAAACCCAAATCAACCCAAACTACCTCAAATCAAATCAAAATTAAGAACTGCAAATCCCCATGAACCATTAATCAAGCCAAAGTACATCAAATCAACCCCATTCACACTCATTCACCGAGTTCTGACCTGAGCAAGGAACATCACCAGCTCCTCCAGATCTTTGTTGGATTTGTTTGGTTGGTGTTTGAAAACCTGAAGTGTGGACTGGTAGTGACGAAGCTGTTGAAGGAACTGCGCACACAGTGGGGTTCATCAGATATTTACTAATACCAGGATCAGGAATGAGTTGGGGGTTAGTTAGTTGTTGTTTTTTTTGTTACTTTTGTGTAAATTCAGGCTGATTTTATGCTTTAAAAACCAAAACAACTAAGTTTCGTAATTCTAGTTCAGAGATTCAATTTTATCTTTTTAGCTCCCGGTTCGATTTTCTCCCCTGAAACCTTATGGACATAACGTAGGACGCAATTTGCACTAAGTGTCTAAAAATATTTTTTCTTTAGATTGCACAATTAGTTACAATAACAACAAAATGGCGTCACTGACCAGAAACGTAAGATATTAATGGTAAAATCTCGATGACACCTGGAAACAGCTGTCGTAAAATGTCATCAAAAATCAACATTCAACTGTGTAATTGTGGTTCATTTTTTTGGCCTGTGTAACTTATTAACTCACCTCCTCTGTGTAAGATTTCGGGTCTCGCTTGATCAGGTTCTGTAACTGAGGTAAATTTGTGGGTAGCTTGTTGTTGTGTCTCGCCGACATGATGATATTATAGCCTACACCTTACCACTGCACGAAATTATATTATATTTAATTCGATTAACTGGACGTAAAATGTTTTATCTTACACAAACGTGGCTAACATGGGGATCGCCATTTTGATGACGTCACTTGATACGGGAAGCGCAAAGGGTCGAACGACGCTTTTTTTCTGAGTAATGTAAATATAAAAACAACAACGCCAAATATTGTATAAAATAAAAATAACTTAATGCTAAAAACACAACAGGACAAATCCATAAACCGCTTCTATAGTTTTCTACCTGTAAATCCTTTAAGATTTCCCTAATAAAAAAGTACCATTTTCTATATAATATTAAAATAGCCTTAAACTAAAAACACAACTGCCTAAAATATTTATTATAGAGAACAGCTTTGGTCAACGATTTGGAAATGACAATTTAATTTTGCAAAGTTTAGTTTATTTTGACAGATTGTAATATGGTGTAGTGAAATAATAATTACAAATATTTCACAAATACAGGCTTTGATCAAGTTTATGTAAGAAGTTTGGATTGCAGTAAATCACTTTCTAGTCATATCCTGACTGTGACATCTATTTGTACATAATCAATGCTTAATTTTTGTCGAAATTTGTGGGGTTTTCTTTGTCCACCTGCCTATGAAAAACTGACCATAAGTTTTAAATAGAATTAAGGCCTGGAATGTTTCCTGGCTTTAGACCCAAAATTTATACTTTATTATACAAGAGGTTATTTGACATCCACCAGATGTCACCCTGTATCTGAATCAACTCTTAGGCACAGTCCTGGCACTTGCTGGACTTTGTCAGGCACCCAAAAAAAGTTTTTGACGATCCAATAAATTGATATAGCAGCAACATCCCTGCACTTAATTTTCCTTTTGTGCAAAGAAAACATTCATTCATTTATCTTCTTATTCCCGAACTTTCCGGGGTCACGGGGGTCTGCTGGAGCCTATCCCAGCGCACAAAAGAGCCCTTCTTGTTGTGAGGTGACCGTGCTAACCACTACGCCACCGCGCCGCTGTGCAAAGGAATGATCACTGCACATGATTTGTTGCAGGTAATTATGATTACCATAAATCAATTAACAGGCCGGAGTAATCTTCAGCCTTATTATCACCTTTTACCAGTGTTAAAGGATCCCCGACATGTCTGTGGGTTCTTTAGTGGCAGGGATGGAATGCAGTAGAATTAACTGAAAGTTAATTTGTGGAGTACATGGATATGGACGTCATAAAAACTTTGAATATTAATATTTGTTACATTTGTAAAACTTCTTCCATTGCTGGACCTTTAACCAAGGCCTTAAACTTCCCCCAGCATCAGGGTTGATCCATCCATCCATCCATCCATCCATCCATCCATCCATCCAATTTCATTTCATCTCAATTTATTAAAGCTTGAAGAAAATATACCCAAACCCCATGTTTATAGGAATACTCTTTTATTTACAAATTAAAAATTATCCAGTATGTAACAGCTCAAATATCATATCCACATCTAACTGCAGTGAAATCTGTACACTTTCATTTCCACCCTGGGGTCAGTAAGAAGGAAAAGATTTACAAAGCAAATACTGTCGTCATATTCTGTCAAGGCAGCAATAATAAAATACATACACTTAAAATAGAATTTTATTTATTTTTAATCAGCGTTTAAATATTCTTAAAAAAGGAGCAGAGAAAAGAACGTTATAAAATCGATGGTATTTGGTTGAAGCATTCAGTGTGAGGAAGTCGTTTAGATTAAATCAAAAGAAACGGACATCTCCATGTGTCCGATTTGATCAGGACTGTAAAAAGTGTGAAAAGTTCTTGCTGCTGGTTTTAGGCATAAGATCAGGACCACTGTGACACCAGGCCACAACTCTATCCTGAAATCTTCTCTTCGGCCTGCAGGCATCGGAGCACGTAGAGGATGACCTGATAGCAGAAAACATATTGCTCCTACAGACAGAGAGAAAAATGCATTACTACTATAAATGTATCCTCTCAGTATTATTATTATTATTATTAGTAGTAGTAGTAATACTGATATTAATACAGTTAATAGTTATAAAATGTAAAATCAACAACAATTAAGAACAAACCATGTTTAACTGTAATAAATCAATAATCAGGCAGAAAAAGATACAATAAATCAATACATGAATAATAAAAACAGCATAAGTATTAGTTTTTGCTTCACAGAAAATTATTAAATATTATAATATATTAATAAAAGTAAGTGTTTGGTGGAAACCTGGGTATTAGTAGAAATATATTTAAAAAAAAATTTTTATTACACTTATAATTGGCAGGGAAATAGAAATTTCAGCCTAACTAATAATAATAGTAATAGCAATATAAAAAAAATACATACATATTTTATATTATATATTATATGCATTTATTATATTGCTATTATTAATATTATTATTTGTTAGGCTAGGATTTTTATCTTCCTGCCAATTATAACTGTAATAAAATATTTTTTTAAAATGTATTGCTACTAATACCCATCGAATTAAAAATCGAATTTATTTTTATATATATTATATAATTTTTTATACCTCTGTTTGCACCATTCCTTGTCTTTGCAGTCTCATTGTTCTCACCACATCAGATATGTCAAACTGATGAGAAGGACAGAAATACATGAGTAATGAATGGTGCATGAGCTGTAACACAGCTGGTATCATGTGTCACAGTGAAATGCTATAGTATTTCATTATAGTCAAATGTCTTCCCAACTAGGGGACAATAAGTGGCGTTTTTGCAGGTATCGAAAATATTTTATTGAAAAATGCCTGATTTTGTAACTTACATCAGTGTCTTTGCTGACTAAACCAAGAACCACATCTAGGCAAATGAGTGTTCCTGATCGTCCAATCCCAGCACTGCAGTGGGTGATTATGGGCCCTGATTGGTGAATGTGTCTCATGTAGGAAATGAAAGTTAGGAGCTGTTCAGGATGAGTGGGAGTGCCATGATCAGGCCAGCCTGTGTAGTTCAGGTGTGTGACTCTCTGGATTTCATTTGTCTAAAAAAACAAAAAACAAAAAAACAAATGGTCAAACCCAACAAAGGAAAAAAACCCCAATATGATAAAACAAACAAAAAAAAAAACAAAACATTTTGTGTTGTTGTACCTGGACATCCTTGACCTCTATAAGACGGATGATGAAGTTGTCCAGGTGTTGATCTTTGACCAGCGTGACCTGCAGCCTATCGTCCACCATCTGGGCCGTCCTCAGCGTGTCAGGCCAGTAACGCTGACATTTTATCTTCCCGCCTTCCACTTCCTGGGTCATCATGGCGATCACGTTGGACTTCTGCTCCCAGACCATCTGCCAGAAATCAGCCAGCGTGGTGGGCAGCGGGCCCTGACACGCAATGTACAAAAAGTTTTCATCCTTCACTGGCATCTTGATGAAGTTGGCGTTAATGTAGCCACCATCTTTGCCCAGGGTCACTCGCGTGGTGTCAACTAAAAGTAACAAACACATGAATGTGGGTTTTTTCTGGAATGTTCAACAAGATGAATGGAAAGTCTTTACACTTACAGGGAACAATGTTTTTGTAACGGTTTTTCTTCTTGTTTTCTTGCGTTTGTCCAATCAAACAGTCGTCCAGCGGCTGTAAATTCTGCAGATTCTGTAAATCGATCCAAAAATGTTACTTGGTATTCCTTCTATCTGCACGCGTTCACATTCTTACAAAAATCTCCTTACTTCAAACTCCTGTAAGGGAACCTTCTGCTCCAGCAAGCCTCTCATCATCCTCACTACAGAGTTGAGTTTTGGTCCGGTGTACTGGCCAGTGGGAACCACTCTGACCAAAGGCAGAGTGGTCAGCTCCTCTTCTGTGATTATTGGTCCAACTTAAAAACAAAATAAAATAAAGATTGAAATCATTTTTAGACAATATATATATATATATCCTGAAATTTATTCGATCTACAGTAAACGTACAAATTTGTCTGAAATTCTCAAAATACCTTAGAGATAAATATCTAAAAATCTGCCAGAGATTTCTCAAACCCTGTTAAGAGCACTCCAACCCTCCCACCAAAGACGACTCTCCGACCCATCCACCACAGAAAACGCCTTGATCCACCTATCACAGACAATTTCTAAAAAACACTCCTCCACCCCACACAAAAAAATTCCATTCCAACCCACCCACCCACCAGAGACGACTCTCTAATCACTACATACAACCCCCTAAACCATCAGAACTCCTAAAATACATCCAATTATTAAAGATACCTCTAAGTAACCCAAGATACCTCCAGCTTGCTCATTACTTACATTAGCAACCTCAAAAATCCATCACATCACATATAGTACCAACCTGCAGTGAATTTGGAGTTAATGTCATCAATAGGAAGTTCATCGCTGCCCCACGTGACCTCGTCCTCGTCTAGCTGTCCTAAAGACGAGTGCAGGTAACTAACAAGACACAAATTAAAATGATATGAGTCAAGTCCAGCTTCACATCATCTACATTGGTGACTCCCATCTATGGAGGTAGTAGCACCCCCCAGTGGAAATTTAGACAATATCAGGAGCGTTAGTGGTATGAAGGAAGGCGTTTGAAACAGGTGTGTTAAGTGGTTTTATGTGGAAATTTGCCAAGTTTCCTCAAGACATTAATAGCACTAAAGAAATAAACATTTCCTCATATATCGGTTTGACTTAGGACATTCATCCACCAGTTTACACCTGACTCTGTGATTGTACTCTTACCTGTCATTCTGTGGGCTGTCCACACTGTCCTCTTTCCATTCTCCCCTCCGAGTCATCTGGAGAAAAGAGAAACTCATGCATACGTTTATCTACTAAAACAACTACCTGCATGAATATCTAAAAACATTTATAAAACATCAACAGAACATTCAAAGAACATTCCTTTTTAGACACAGTTAGTTAAAATCATTTAATGGCTCCATTTATGAGCCTAGAGCTGCTTACACAAAAATCTTTATGTACAACTTATAAAATGCATTTTGAAGTCTAATACTACTAAAAAAAGAAAAAAAGAGAGGGGGGAAGGGGTGGCTTAGTGGTTAAGGTGTTGGCCTGGGACCAGAAAGACCAGGGATCAAATTCCAGCACCACCAGGCCACCACTGTGGGCTCCCGAAGAAGGCCCCTAACCACCAATGACTTAGTTGTAAGTATTAAGCTGTAAGTTCACATTAATTTATGGATAGAAAATATATAAACTCAAAAAAACGATTTAATTTAATATTCATGATACTAATATAAATGTTATACCTAGGTTATTTCCAGCAGGTTTTGAACCTATTTATCTACTGATTTGTTTTGTAAAAGTGATATTTTGGCTTGTTCTGACAAAGTACAAGTAAATATTTTAATTGGCCTGTACCTCTGGAGAATCATCCGGAAGAGACGAGCCGTCACAGTCGGTGTCTTCAGAATCCTCTGGTCTTTTTTCTACAGTGTCTGTGTTGTAATCTACAAAACACACACGCCTTCTAGAACCATACGAGTATAAGACTGACACAGCCTGTGACACATAGACTGTGTGTGTGTGTGTGTGTGTGTGTGTGTGTATGTGGGTATACGAACCTATAGGTGGTAATGCAGGTGGACTTTTGGATTTTCGAGCTTCTGGTGAACTTAAGAGCTTAGTTTTTACTCCACTGTCCTCACTTACATCTACAATTTAAAAGAAAACGTAAAAAACTGTGCTTCTCATCACCCACAGTTTACACATGGAGACACACTATTAGCACAAACATGCACACCTATGTATAATAACCGTGTAGCAAGGTGTGTATTACCTGGATTGCCATTGCTGGTGCTTACAGGCAGGAAGCCCAGGTAGGTGCTGGGGGTCTGATCAGGAGGCCGAGACACTACAAGATGTACGACACCTTTAGCTTTCCTGATTGTGGTAACAGCTTTGGCATGTGACACATTGGTCATCAGCTCGTCATTCACCTGAGATGAACACAAACACAAACACACCATCAGATTTCATTATATTACATGAAATAATGGAAATCAGACACTGATTCTTTTTCAGCTTCTGACATAAGCCACGTCACTCACTTTGAGCAGACGATCTCCGACTTGCAGTGTGTTGTCGGTTTGCGCTACTCCTCCAGGAGTGATGGATTTCACAAAAATGCCCCGCTCTCCTCCAATGACTGAGAAACCCAGAGTGCCAGATGGAGGTTTCTCCAGCTGCAGCATGATGATCTGCTCCTGCAGAATAATACAATAGACAGGAGCTTTTCAGCAACAGCTGCTTCTTATTTTTTTTATATTACCTCTTTACCTGAAAATACATAGACTAAAATAAAAAAAAAAAGATAAACCCAGCTAACCAATGAAACATGAAAATTATATTTTGCATCCAGATTCACTTGATTCCTGAATCAATCGAATTAAATCTGATTCAGTCAATATCCTGATCAAAAGACTTTCAATAGATTCCTGATTCGATTCATATCCTGAGGCAACCTAAATAAATGAATTTTTGTATTTTAGCTTCTATGTTAGAGCTTGCGCGTCAATAATTTGACTAGATTAACTAACAATCTTGTATTAAATATTTAGCCTGATTTAGCAGACTAAAAGGCAGGGATACACCCTGGACAGCCTTGCGTGTCCATTACACAAAGACAAACATACATACACTCATTCCTATAGGCACCATGAGTGTACATGGTTTTGGACTGTGGGAGAGCACTTGGGCAACCGGAGTAAACCCACACAAGTGCAGAGAGAACATGCGAACTCCACATTTAAACCCGGGACATTCTGGCTGTGAGCCGACCTTGCTAACCGCTATGCCACTGTGCTGCCCCACCTCTTAGTTCTGTTTTACTCAATTTATGACTCATTTAAATCCTGAATCATTTGATTCCAGAGTCAGTAGATTCCTAATTTATCCTCAGACCATTCATTCATTCATTCGTTCGTTTATCTTCTAAACCCGCTTATTCACGAACTCGGGGTCACGGGGGTCTGCTAAAGCTTATCCCAGCGCACATTGGGCGAGAGGCAGGGTGCACCCTGGACAGGTCGCCAGTTCATCCGTCGCAGGGCCACATACAGTCAACCACACACACACACATTAACTCCTATGGACAATTTAGGGATTCGAACCCAGACCATACATTTATAAAAGTTTAACAGCTGTAAATCGTTCCAGATATCAAATAAAAAATAAGAGAATAAATTGTTTGCTGTTTACCTCAGAGGGACAGATGGCTTCCAAATCACGGTCAACACTATGACCTGAGAACAGCAGAAGAGAGAGTAATAGAAGAAGAGAGATTCTTTATGTTTCAAAGATGCGAATGATTAGCCAGATTAACAGGTAGTGTGAAAGTGAACACCGTTCCCACCATTTATACTGGTGCAGGTGTTGGTTTTCATGCTGACGTTGTTGTTGTTGTTGTTCAGGCTGGGAATTGTCTCTTTCTCTGGACACACGGGTTTCCCGTCCCTGCACCATCACACAGTCGCATGATAATCCACAGACTCATTAGTCACCCATGAATATCAAAGTGTGTGTGTTTGTGTGTGTGATAGAGCTTCCACTTACAATAGTACAATACTTTAGGAAACAATCAAAATATTACATAACATTACATTCGTAATGTGGAAAAGTAAAAAGCAAAAACAATGATTCAAATTTAGGAATATTAAAATTAATATGATGAAAAAGTGATATTATTGCTTAAAAAAGAAAAATATAATTTAAAATACAATGTATGAGAAATCTGTTAGAATCAATAGTTTATAATTAAGTTTATACAACAAAATGTATGTACATTAGTTAATAATTGAACTAATTTTTGTGCGCACATTTGTGTGTTTTTTACCTGGTGGCCTTAAGAGTGATCTCGTGTGGTTTGAGTTGCAGAAGTCGGCGGCTCTCGCTGAGCGTCAGTTCGTTTGTCGGTGCTCCGTTGATGTAGTGAACGAGGTCCAGCTTCCTCAGAGTTCCGTCTGCCGCGGCCATCGATCCTGCGACGATGTCCTTTACATAAAGAACGCCGACCTCGCTGTCCTTCCCTCCGTCCAGCACCAGACCTGTGTTGAGGTTCCACAATCCAACAATTACATTTATTTTTATTCTGTTAAAAAAACAGCTGCACAATAGAGAGAGGGAGAGAGAGAGAGAGAGAGAGAGAGAGGAAAATAAGACTGCTTCTCCTCAGTCCCTCTCCTCTGTCTAGGTCTGTCTGCGTAAACACTGAAACCCAAAGCCGTTGCGTGTCCTTGCCTGTTGTTTCAGATCCTATAATCTCATTTAAGCGTGAAAAGGTGTGTTTTGTTTATGCTGATAGTGATCTCTGGGAGTGTGAGTGTGTGTGATGACAAAGCAAAAGTTCACCTCAAACACATTTTCATGTTAAAGAAAGAATTGAAACAGACTTGAATTCCCAGAATCACCAAAATGCTACTGCTGGGCCCTGGAGCAAGGCCCTTCACTCAACTGCTTAGTTGAATGAAATAAGTTAAATAAAAAACAGAAATCTTTTTACTTCATCAGTAACAACATCTCAGAAGCTCAGTGAATTCCAACATGGAAGTGTGATAGGATGCCACCTATGCAACACATCCGGTCGTAAAATTTCCTTACTCTTAAAGCTTTCACAGTCAACTTTCAGCTGTATTATAAGAACGTGACAGCGTTTGGAAACGACAGCAACTCAGCCCCAAAGTAGTAGGCCATGTAAACTAACAGCAAATTAACAGCGGGGTCAGCCAATGCTGCGGCGAATAGCGTGAAGAGGTCACCAACTTCCTGTAGAGTCAATCGCTACAGACCTCTAAGAACAGATTAGCTACAGACAGAGTCCTGACCTCAACCCAAAAACCTTTGGGATGAATTTGAGCCGAGACTAAGAGCCAGGCCTTCTTGTCCAGTGTGTGACCTCACAAATGTCTTCAGCCTTCCCAGAAGAGTTAAAGTCGTTATAACTGTAAAGGGTGGACCGATGTCATAGATTAGGAACCCTTTAGATTAGGAATGGAATGTTACCCAAGTTTACATGCGAGTCAAAGCAGGTGAGCGCATACATCTGGCCATATAGTGTATATTCAACGAAAAAAACAAAGTTAATGTTTTGATTGATAGCTGGCCAAAAGCAGACACCTGCTGAAAATGGTCATTAAACTATGATAAAATAGTTTTGCACTAGGAATATTAAGTAAGTTACAAATTTTTTTTTTAATTAATAAAATTATTTTTTCAATGTTTCAGTGTACAATGTTTTTGTACTGTGGAAGGAAACCAGAGTACCCAGAGTAAACCCATGCACGCTTGGGAAGAAAGACTCCGGCTTGAGTCTTTGAGTTAGCATAGCTGGTTATTTTGTTCCTTAGCTATAATCTTGCCGAATAACATGTTAAATAACGTGTGATTAAGGTTTATATGGCGAACATAATAGTGTGGTTAGTGTTACCTACCAAGTTACTGACAAATAGTTTTCAGAAATGGGTGGTGGGTGTTTTTAGTTACCCAATGAGTCAGTAGGGCACTGGAAGATGATGTCAGGGAGAAGGTGAGCTTCAATAGGCAGATTTGGGGTTTCCAGGACTCGTCCTACAACCAGATCGACGACACAAGGTGCAGCTCGGACAAGGTTTACCACCTCGGTGTGGCTCATACCGGAAACGTCAGTGTTATTTACCTGCAAATTAAATTACGCCATGGCGATAAATTGGGTCCGAAAAGATGTTCCCTAAAAAAATGTGATGTTTTTTGTCCGTTAGGTTTTTTTCATAACGCTCACCATAATCATGCGGTCGCCCGGTCGAAGCCTGCCATCTCCTTTTGCTGGGTCTTGGATGATGTCATGGATGTAGCAGTTTTGATCATTTCCCTTTGTCAGTGTGAAGCCTAAGCTTCCCTTCTCAGACTTCACCAGAGAGACTTTAAGCTCCACCTCCTACATCCGTGACACAATCAACCAATCAGTGACCAGGGAATAAATGCTAATACACACAGTGCATAATTAGCTATTATTATGGGGAGCTGATCAAGAGCTTACAGGCAGGAAGTCCTCTGGGGCTGGGCCATGTTCTGGAAGCGTGAGGTTAAGGGGGGTGGGAAGGGCAGGGGACAAAGAGGGAGAGCTGGGAAGAGCTGCTTCAGCTGATGAAAGAACTGGGGATGTACGAGGAGGCCTGAGAGAGAGAGAAAGACAAAAGGAAAAAAAGGCTGAAAAATTATTTGGTACTGCCTCGTCCTCAACTCTAACTCGGTTGTAGTGACTAAACTAACTTAGACATCAACCAATAAACTACTAACTTTCTAACTTATCAGCAAAGATAGTTATTTTTTTGTCTTTTTTTGTACCGTAAACTATTTAAAAAGAAACGAAAAGCAAACTTACCTACTAAGTTACTAACGAACAGTTATTCGTTAGTAACTTACGTTCCAACCCAAGCAAACTAGTTTTTATAGTTATAGCGTGTGCATGTGTGGAGATGGAGGGTTGACTAATATCCAAGAAATGTATATAGTACATA
>JAOTQW010000016.1:3405598-3415735 GCA_026260075.1 Sisor rabdophorus
AACCATTTAACCACTGTGCGTATGGACTAAACCATTTAACCACTGTGCGTATGGATTGAACCATTTAACTACTGTGCGTATGGATTGAACCATTTAACCACTGTGCATATGGATTGAACCATTTAACCACTGTGCGTATGGATTGAACCATTTAACACGATGCATATAAGATTTATTCATTTAAACACGGTGCATATAAGATTTATTAATTTAACCACTGTGCATAAGGATTAAACCATTTGACCACTGTTAAACCATTACACCTGTGTGTATGGATAAACCTTTAAACCGGTGTGGATTAAACCATTTAACCACTGTCTGTGTGAATTAATGCATTACACCTCTGGATTATGGATTACATTACATTTACCGCATTTGGCAGACACCCTTATTCATAGCAACTTACAAATGTGCAATCAGGGGTTAAGGGCCCTGCTTAGGGGCCCAAAGTGGTGGCTTGATGGTGTTGGGAATCTATGTGAGTTTATGAGGATTGAATCATTAAACCCATGTTCATGGAATTAATTAGATCATATGCAATCGCACCGTGTTTCTTTTTCACTCATTCATTAAAAAAAGAAACAGTAAGTCTGAATGAGAGACACTGCGCCTGTGAAGCGTGAAGCTCCTCCCACTTCTGCTTAAGTCTGATCCTCAGAACAGATTGGTACGGTCCACCGACAAATAAAAACACAGGCGGGGGGGGGGGGGAGAGAGAGAAGTAGTGCCATACCATTTGTTTGTGTGTGTGTGTGTGTGTGTGTGTATAAGTAAGAATTCGCTCGTCAATCATGCTTCAACTTTAACTCATCACGTGATTATTTTAATGCCACCCAAACTTGCATTTTTTTCCTGAATGATCTACTCTTTACTTAGTCATTAAACAGTTTTTCCTGTTTCCATTTTCTTTTCTTTTCTTTACATACGACTTAACTTTAATGACTATTTTAACTACAGGACAAAATAAAAGAATTTAAATTGTAAGATGCTTATTTGAAGTGCTGGATTAATGAGAGGTGTGAATTGATGAAAGTTTTAGCATTAACAGTAGTGATGTGGTTATTACTCCTCAAGTGTGTCATTAACCAGCTCCTGCTTAACCCTTACAAAAAAACAGACCCCCCCCCTCTACCTGCCTCTCCATCCGCCCTTTATATCTGCCATTCTTTTGCCCTCTCCTTTGTGCCGCTTTTCTTTCTTTCCCAGTTTTAAGCTTCACCCTTCCTTTTCGGTTTCTTTCCCTCTACCGCCTTGTCCTCTCTTTCTTCCTCCCTTCATCTCTGCTTGTCCCTTTTTTCTTCTCCCTTTCCGCTTGTAAAACAGCATGAATGTCTGGTTTCCACTCACACTCAGGGGGAGGGATGGAGGGATAGAAGGAGAGAAAGAAAAACACACAAAATAAACAGGAGTATGAATACAAAAAAATAACCCGAAGCCGTACCTTCACGCAGATCTGCTGGTGATGAGTAGGAATCAATTACATTGAAGCTTAATAAATCAGAGAAATTGTTTTACATGTTTCTGTCATAATATTTGTAGATTTATTTTAAATAAGAAACTTTTTACACACACACACACACACACACGCACACAAACGTTAGCTTTGAAAGGCTACAATTATACATCGCTCTAATTAGTTCCAGGAATCTGGCCCATGCTGCCACACAGAGTCGCATAAAAATCTGGTGTAGCCCGACACACTCAAACAAAGTCTCTCCACCCCCCTGTACTAAAGCCTCACTGCAGTGTCTCACTCCGGACACGGCGGAAGGAAATCGCACTGACAGAAAAACTGACACAGATTGGAAGGCTGTCTGTGTGTAGCACAGGGGCAGCTACTAAGTACAATCGCACACACGACACATAAATAAAGTGTTTGCATGGGACATAAGCAACTCACTGGAACGCACAATTCTTAGCATGGACTATTCGGAGGAGCGTCACACCGCGTACTGACGACCAGTGGAAGAAACCTGCACACTGAACACAGATGGTCGTGCTGTGCCACATGGATATTTTTGTCGTGTATTTTGACAGTTTGTTTTTTTGAAATGTTGCTGCATCCCTATAAAAATCTGCTGACCTGACATTAGTCTTTCTGTGCCGCCCTTATGGTCTCTCTGCGCCCCATCCTAAGAGTTACGCCCCCAGTTAGGCAACTGCAGTCTTAGTTAAAAAAATGTAAAAAAAGAAATATTTATATATTCTGTAAATATTTATATAATGAATTGAAACATTATTAATACTATAATACCAACTAGGCGAAGGAAGCAGAAAGTGTTTTCGTCCATGGAAAAATAACACACTGTATTGTGGTGAAAAATACCTCTCAAAAAGGTGAATAAATAAAGACTCACCCTCGATAGCCTGACTGAGCGCGTGCAGTTTTTTGTGTCTCTCCCGCAGTTTATCGTAAGCTCCTCCTACCGACTGCGCAGATCGATGATGACTCTTCCTGAATTGTAAACCTTCGAATTCTCCATAAGGGTCATCTCGGATTTTGGCTGCCGATTTCGGCCTGCCAGACGAGCGAGTGCTGAGGATGCTACTTCCTCGACGGGCCTCTTCTAACGCCCCAAAACGTAGCAGTTCCGGGTCCAAGTAGGCCAAATCCACAGACGATGCCCAGTTCTTCTTCCTGTGATGGGGCAGGGATTGGCGGTCGGGCTCCAGGAGTTGACCTTTGCCCTTTTGCTTTCGGGTGAACGGTTCAGAGGAGGCCTCTGACGGAGGAGGGGTCTGCTGGATGTTTTCATCGTGAGTGGGAAGCGAGCCCATGGAGCGACTCAGGCCGCGATTTAGAGCAGCTTGCTCCTGAGAGCGAGCTCGGTAACGCTCCAGGACACGGTGGGCCGCGCTACGACCTGACAAAACAAAACAAAAAAACCCAGAGCATACAGAGTGATTATAACTTTGTAAAAGTATTACACATTTATCATTTAAGAGATGAACGAGCAAGGGGTTTCACTCCTATCTTTCTGGGGGGGGGCACAGAAACACACAAAATTCACTCCCATAAGAAATTTTTTGTGTCAACTATCAACCTAATGTACATATTTTTGGACTGTGGGATGCAACCAGCGTACCCGGAGTAAACCCACCTACGCGGGAGAACATGAAAACTTGCCAGAGATCGAACCAGGGACCTTCTTGCTGTGAGGCGACTGTGTTAATCACTGTGCCACCCTCTCTATTAAATTGATTAATGCAATTAAAATAGGCTATTTTTGTTCATTTTTTTGTTTTCAGTCAAAATAAACATTTATTTATTTGTATTGTGCCAAACAATTTAACTATTTTATGTAAACAAATTTTTACACAAGCCTTTGTCTAAAACCAGCTAGGCGCTTGTTGCCATGACAACACCACTTGTTACATTAATTGCAAATATAAAACAGTTTTTAACACGAATATTTTAGATGCCACGCTGTCAGCATGATGGAAATGAAAACAAAACCCACATGACGACGAAGAATCATCATAGATACGGTACACGCCCAAGTTATAGCACAAACCCAACACTGATGAGTCACCAGGTTGAGATGTCTTTTTACATAAGTCTTTTTACATAAAGTCAAGACTTTAAAACACACACACACACACAACAACCATCAGGAACAGAGCGACTCTCCAAACCACACACTAACAACTGTGTTTGTAATCAATTGCACGCCAAACTTATATAAGAGCCCCGTTTATGCCTTCGGCTCTGTCGCCGGCGGGAAGCTTAGAGCTCGAGAGCTCCATCATATTTTCCTAAATGCATCTTTCAAATTCCAGTTTAGAACTTTGTTAGTTTAGTTATGCAATATAACAAATCATTTAAGGTTGTAAACCAGTAGCTTATTTTTATTGGAACTAGTTAGCCGGGTTTTAGTATCACTTATCCAGTTCCACTTTTATAGCACTAGCAATTACTAGCATTGTTTGTTGTGATAATCTTTTTTTTTTTTTTTTTAAAAGGTGGCAAGAAAGTCCTGGGTTACCCCGGTTTCCTCCTACACACAAACCCACGATGGACTGGTGTGGAGTGTACCCCTGCCTTTCAGGAATAGGTGCTGGGATAGGCTCCAGTGACCCAGAGTTAGGAAATTGGCATAGTCATAGGAACTAGGTGTGCCGAGAGTCCCGTTGCATCCTCTGCCAAGGGCTAGGTAATTGAAAACGTTGAAAAGCCCCACCTAAGAGCATCGAACCCCACGCCTCGGCCAGCTTCTAATAAAATGTGTTTCCACTGGTTCACTGGTTATTTAGTCATTATGTTAATTTTTTCCAGTTTGAAATAGACCAGTGCAGTATTAAAGATTAAACAGTTGGTTTAGTAATAAAATCACATCACATTACATCATCACATGACACCAACATTAAAATAGATTAGTGTACGTTCATTCATTCACCGTCGTCTAACCTGCTTATTCTTTAGCTCGAGGTCACAGGGGTCTGCTGGAGCCTATCCCAGCACACATAGGGCAGGGGTACACCCTGGACAGGTCGACAGTCCATCGCAGGGCCACACATAGAACAACCACAAACTGCTGACGTAAGGAAAACCTGAAAACCTTGCACAGAAAGATCCGGGAGTTGAACCGACTACCCTCTTGCTGTAAGATTGGCAGACAACCTTATCCAGAATGACTTACATGGCTCTCTTTTTAGAATCTGAGGCTTAAGGGCCTTGCTCAGCAGTGGCAACTCAGTTGGGCTGGGAATCGAACCAAAATCTTTCAATTAGCAGTCCAACACCTTATCCACAGCACTACCACTTCTATTTCATTTAACTTATTTAATACCGAGTGAATACGAACAATTCAACACAAAACCTGTATCATTCAAGTATCATATCTTTAACAGAACGTCTTCATTCCCAAACCTGGCGGTTTGCTTCTGTAAACCTGCTGTTGCAGCTCCTCGGTTATGGAATAGTTTACCTCTCCAGGTTAGATCTTCTACCACTCTTGATTTAACTGTAATTTGGTGATTGTTTTGTTGTTTTTTTACAATTATTGGATCATATGACAGACATCTGGGGTTTTTAAATATGCTTTAGCTGAAAGTTGAATAGTTACATTCCCTGGTAATAAGTTACATTTATAATGGCGTAAGTCATTGCAATTATAGATTTATAATGACTTTGTTATTCATTTGAAATTACTGCAGTTTTCTGGCAAACAGTCTGGTTTTCAAGTGACAGACGTTTAAAGGACCAAGCCTAGTCTAATTATGATGCGAAAGCTGAAATTGAAGTGTTTAAACCTTTTTTTTGTGATCATATCCTCACTTTTAATTAAATAATAAAACCACTTAATAATGTTTAAAATAACAGCTTTACAAACCAAACATTTTTAGACTTTTCATTCATTTGGCAGATGCCCTTATCCAGAGCAATTATTTATACATTTATTTATATTTGTGCATTTATTTATTTATACAAACATCCAAGGTATGGGGGGGTTTGAGGGTGTTGCTCAGTGGTAATTTGGAAATGCTGAAAATTGAATCCAGGGACAGATCCACTGGGGGGGAGGGTACGTCCAGGACTTGGGCTGATTCTAATGGCCCAGACATTTTGGGGCCCCCATAGACCTGTTTTATTAGTAGTGACAGTACTAGTACAAAAAAAAGGGTGAAATTAAGAATCAATCTTGAAAGCCGGTTTTGTTGCGACATGCCTGGACACAGCTCGGTGAGAAAACACGCCCGAGAGCTTTCTATCCAGTAGAGTCGGGACTAAAGCCAGGATGAAGGGCGGAAAGAAAAAAAAAATTAAATTATGAAATCTAAACCATTATATATTTTTTAAAACCTGCTACAAATCACAGGTTTAAATAATGTAGTCATAGTCATAAGGCTGCTAGGGAAAATTCGAACACTTTTTTAATTTCCCAAGCATCCATTGCCCGTTCCTAGAGACTTTTGCCAAAAGCAAAACTGCAGAATCATGTCCCATTCGAACCGATAGCTTTCTCTTAACACAGACACAGACGTCACCGCCGTGCAAAGCAAAAGAACATGCAAATTGAGCCATGCCCACTCTGACGAGTTCAAACAGGATTCCTGGCAGTCGAGCAGTAAATAAATCTCCTCTTGGACAGAGAAAAAAAACTTACTCACATTATTTTAAAACAATAAAGCCAGACAGGTTTCGAGCTCAGGAAGAATTTTATAAAAAAAAAAAAAATTAAGAGGTGCTTTTAAAACAGCACATTTACCTAATCAGTACAAAAACGAGCCTGGTTTAATGAAATGGAGTGTAGTGTAGTGTTAATGAAACTGTGTGAGTGAGCAAGTGTGAAAGATCTTTTTCATTTTTTTGTTGTCCCATCATGGAAGACTTGATCTTACCTGGAGGTAAACCTTTACCCCGTAATCTCTCGCGGATCTCTTTACTCCTCTCAGGCAGGGAGTCTCTCTCTGTTTGGGACAGCAAACCGTCCAGCTTTGAAGAGAAAAAGAGACCTTAATTTATAAATATTATATATACATTTTTTTTAAATCATGGAAATCTGCATCATACATTTAGCAGGTGTGTGTGAGTCAGAGAGATAGAGATAGATTGCAAAGAAAAGGAAAAGTGAATCAGTGTAGGTCAGGAAGAGTGAGACCCAGAGAGAGACGGGCCAAAATAGAGAGAGAAAAAAGGAGCCTGAGTGAGTAAGTGAGTGATTGATTAGTAAGAGAGGGAGAGAGAGAGAGAGAGAGAGAGAGAGAGAGAGAGAGGGGAGAGGGGGTGGTTTTAAGAATGTGAAGGGGCATTTAATGAGAAAGGCAGATTGTGAAAGAGTGATGTATGATGGTCAAGAACGCCAAAATAATAAAACTCAAGGTCAACAAGCAGAAGAGGCAGTGGGGGAAGAGAAGGGGCAAAAGGAAGAAATTCAGTAATAGACAAACAGAGATATAATAGAGTAAATCAGGCTGTTTATGTCACATATTCTTAATTAACATTTTTGATTGAAAGAGTGGAAAGAAAGCGTGCACAAAAAGAGACCTTTTTTTCCCCAACATTCCATGTGACAAGAATCGACCAATGAGCTTCCTCATCTTATACATTACACTAAAACCTCTGTGGCAAATGGATGAGCAGATCATAGCAGAGTTAGAGCAAGGATGGAAACCCATTGTCGTCATGCTAAGAAGAAAATCCATTGCCCACTTTTTTCCCCTAGTTTTAGTAAAGGGTGCAACTGATGGTTGCTTAGCAACAACATTGACATCGGTATAACCATCCGAGTGCGCTTTTAAGCACGATTCATATAGGACCATAAGACCCTAAACGCACATTGGTGAAGAGCAACAGGTGAAGGCCTGGTGAAGAACAAAAGCTGAGCAACCTAAGAGGCCTGTGATTAGCCAGAGCTGAAGTGATACGACTTCACAGGTTCATCATCAGTTCTCATGCTTTATAAAGCTCTCAAATGATTTTTCTTTTACTCAAATACAAGGCGAATAGTATGTCTAAGAATAGTATGTAAAAAGTTTCCAGATAAACTTCAGCATCGCATGAGGCCGCAGGAACAACGACTCATCATATGCATAAGTGGTGACTTGGCACTTGAAATAATTTAACAAACCTAAAATACTTTAGGATAAAACACTTTAGTTAAATTGCTTTATTTAACATAATTTAAGTTGATCATCATCCATCATTATGTGGCGTGAATATTAACATGGCGGATGAAGTACATCTAAATTTCACTAATAATAACTATAAAATGTGCCTGTTTAACGCAGGAAGAATGTAGTCAAGTAGTATTACAGCGCGTTACGTGAAATAATTAAAAACTAAACTATATTTTAAAAAAAAACAACAAAAAAACAGGTGCAGATAGGGATCGGACCTGGAGTAGCAGGGCATGGACTGGAGTGGCGTGTACCTGAGACAGACTTCCGAGGACCAGACGCACCAATTTACGCACATATGAAAAGGAAGGGTCACACGTAGAGTTTCGGACATGTGTGCTGCAGACATCCAGGAGGGAACGGACAGAGAGACGAGTCAGGGTCGAGTCCTCGCACATCTTTAGCAGAATACTGTTCAGCTGCTCGCTCAGCTTCATCGGCTAACACACACACACACACACACACACACACAGACACAGTTGGAATTAATTTTAGATGCTTTTTAAGGAATATGTTTATTAATAGTGTACTTGCTGAATGTAATAATTTTTGTTGTTGTACCTGGCTCTGAGGAATCTCATAATCAGCACCCCAAAACAGAGTCATACCCAGCGAGTACATGTGCATCTGTCAGAAACACACAAAAAGCTCAAAAGGAAAAAAAAAAAAAAAAAAAAAAACACAATCTGCCCTCAATCTGCACTCCAATCTATATTTTCATCAATTTTTAACCCACCCTTTAACTACCTTAAGTGAAAGAGAGAAAGAGAGCGAGAAAGATAGCGAGAGTGAAGGAGTAAATAAAAGAGTGAGATAAAAGGCAGTGTGTGAGAAAGACTGAGTGAAAAACAGAGAGATAGAACAAAAAGAAAAAGAGACATGGAGTTAGTTGGCATAGCTGCAGGAAAGAATAGCAAAGCCACATTCTTTGGTTTGTGAAAGAATGCAGCAGATTCTTTCACTCAGCTATGAAAGAACAAGGTTTAAAATCCTGTCCTGCAATACTACACTGCACTGTGTGTGTGTGTGTGTGTGTGTGTCAACAACAGAACAAAACCAAATGACTAGTAAAATATTTGATGCTTATTATATTTATCTCTGTTAAAGTGATACTGGCTGTGTTGTAGAATAAGCTAAAGTGAGTGTGTGTGTGTGTGTGTGTGTGTGTGTGTGTGCTTGATGAATTGATTATTTTAAAAAGTTTGCAATGTAGACTCGTCACACAACAGCTCACTTTCCTATCCTTTGTCTTAGTTCATCTCAACTGGCAGCCCATCCTTGTTGGCTTGAGTATAAAAGAAGAATCTCTAAAAAGGCTTAATCAGGACACTGGTGTGTTTGGAGCAACCTTCCACATCTTCGGTTGCACCTGTCCCAGAACTTTCCAAAGTGTATTTCAGGCAACAAATTCAAAATGAGGAAATATTTGCAGGACACAGCTAAGTCCGACTCTTCTATTTTTATTACACCTTAAACGTCTCAACGTCATTGTATGTAGTCACCTTAATTCTTCTCTTATTCTATTTTTATTTTACTACTGTTCCCCAGACAGACTGTTACTACAGAGACTGAGAATCTGCTACCAACAAAGCTGCCTCTTACAACCACAGTACCTTCTCCATATCAGAAAGCGATGACAAGTTAAGGCCCTCGAGCACCTCTGGGGCAGTAAACGCTTTCAAATCCTGCTGAGTCACATTCTCGTCGGTGAAGGAGATGTTTCCAGAAGGCATAAGCAGCAGGGACCAGGGGGAAATGATAAAGCCCAGGGCGCTTGGGTCTGCAGGGGAGAGAAAGAAAAAAAAAGTTTACCTAATGCTGGAATTACCAGGAAACCGGTGGTGGTGGTGGGGGCTTACTTGTTAGTTAGCATTAAAACCTTGTAGTTTGTGTGAGCAGCAGATTAGACAACACTAATCCTGTTAGCAAGGACGCCGTGTTATCATTTTAGCACAAAATATACAGAGAAGGACAGATCGAAGGACGGCTTCTCATTGTCGTTATCCCGCCTTTAAACACAGTGTGGAAGAAACCACCCAAAAACAGAGGATGAAGTTAATGTATTGCAGCTTTAACGTGCTGGAATTTAACATGTAAACCCACATTTCCTGTGTTGCCGAAATGACCAAAGCAGGACCTCTTGGGGGGTGGGGGTGGATAGGCGGAGGACAACATGGCGAAGTGAATTCTGCATCTGAAAATTCACTACTCAGCAAAAAAAAAGTGCTTAAACTGAAATACATCTAAAACTGGGACTATTATGGAAATCCAAGCAGCATAAAGAAGACAGAAAGGGGGACGAAAAAAAAGTCAAAGAGAAATAATGAAAGGCAAGAAAAGAAAAGTGAATAGAACACAGGAGATGAAGATGAAAAAGGGAATAAAAAAAGAGAAAGTAGAGAAGCAAAGAGATGGACATAGATAAGAGAACTGGGAAGAAGAAAAATGAAACGCAAGGAGAGAGAGAGAGAGAGAGATGCAATCATCCGCCTCCAGCTCAAGGAGATAAAATAAAGA
>JAOTQW010000016.1:3450789-3469907 GCA_026260075.1 Sisor rabdophorus
ATAATAATAATAATAATACCTCTTTGCATCAAAAGCGAATTCGTTTTTATGATTTACATTTCTGGTGCATGTCTTTAAACTCGCCATTCACACCATCATTTCGTCTGGAATCCAAACCGATTTACTACCTAAACCGTGGAACCTGAAAGCGGTGGGCTTAAGTCACTGAGCGCATGCGTTCGCCTGAATTTGGGTAGTGCCTTTGAAATAATGCAGTTTTCTTTTATAGAGTGTGTAGGAACGAGTGTGTAGGAGGAAAGGATGAAAGGGTTCGGGCGTGGTTGCACAGGTGGTGACTTTGCAGTGGTTTTAAGCGATGCAGGTAATTCAGAGTTGTCGTCCGTTGGCGGTGCCTGGTTTGTCGGGACGCTTCCTTCTTCTAACCTCTTTGTCTAAGTATGCACATAATCACCAGATCTCTGGAACGATCTCATCTCTTTCCCTGTCCTATGAAAAGAAAAAAAAAACAAAAAACCCTGACATATAATTGTTGCATTTCTAAATAACTTATTGTAAATGAAACCTCAACGTTTACTCTCGAGCCTGAATTTTTTGGTTTCAGTTTTTGGTTAATGATAAGCCTTATTCGATAAATGTCATGAAGTACACAGTAGAAAAATACATTTTGATCGTATCCTTTTTGTTTTTGTACCTGTACTTGTCTGTTCGGACCTGTGTACTGAATCATTTTAATAAAGGAATGAAACACACTTTTTTTTGTTTGCTTTTAACCAATGTTAAACTGGTTTGAGTCAGTTCTGTTTCCTAACCATGAGCGATAGTTTTCTAAAACTGTTCAGGCCCTGCTGGTGACATCTTTACTTTATCACAAATAAATGGTGGCACATAGTAACCTAGTAACCAACGAGATAAATAGACCACGGCCTCTATTTTATGGGAGCGGACTGGGGACAGCTTGGGCCAAAAAAAAATGCTAACTTGTTTTTGCAGTTACGTTTTTCTGTACGTAAACAAACTGTGACTGTCACAACTCAAATAACAATCGAAGAGCAAACCTCTTCTGCATTATATATCTAATACTCACATTAAAACTTGTCAATCAGTATATATATATATATATATATATATATATATATATATACAAACAACATTAATATTTGCATGAAACATAAAAATAAGAACATAAAATTTCACCAAATGATTTGACAGAGAAAGATGTAATCAGTGAAATTGTGGGGAACGTTATGATAACCTTAATGATGAATTTATACCTGTATTGACACATTTATTCTTTTTAAACATATTTCTCCCTTAGATGCTTTTTTTCTATAACAATACGTATCTACACAAATCATTCACTTAAATTCCTTTAAATCATTCACTTAAATACCATATATACCATATATATATATATATATATATATATATACATAATTCTTTATTAACTAAACTAAATGGAATTAATATAATGGCAGCAAACATTAATAGCAATTCTCCTCTTGGCTGTCGACTGTGAGACACGTCACTACTGAACATAAGCCATAGTATAGGCCCACCCTTGACACTGATTGACAAGTTTCGTTTTTTCGCCAACGCAAAATTGCTTTGCGAGAAAATGCAGACCATTTGCAATTGTGTTTATGTCACAATTTGTGCGTCCAGATTTATTCCTTTTCAGATACAATTCCCTTTCTGAATTGTCTGCAATATACCGTCTTACTATCATAACCTAATGAATAAGAGAATAAAATAAGAATTATAAAGTGTTTGCATTTAATGGCATGAAGGAATCAGCTAAATTAATCATGGCCTCTACTTACAGCAGCAAAGAAATAAGATTGTTGATACATTGTCTCCGTTTATTAAAGCACACCCACTGCTCAGCACTCTCTTAAGAGAACGAGGTAGCTATTAACTAGTAGCTATGAGCTACCAAGGGAATGAGTAACTATGACTCTGTGATGAAAATGAAGGACATAAATTAAACATAACATCTACTTATCTATTACACAATTAGAACACAACAACTTGAAAAGAAAGTAAAAGAAATGAGATAATAATTGCTGTTTGGAGGGATAAGATAATTATCTTGTGTCCATGACTTAGAAAACGTAAGAATAAGGCAAAAATTTAGACTTCATGACTTTGTGGGGCAGCACAGTGGTGTAGTGGTTAGCACGTTTGCGTCACACCAAGAATTGGGTTCAATTTCAGCATGTTGTCCCTGTGCTCGCGTGGGTTTCTTCCGGGTACTCCGGTTTTCTCCCACAGTCCAAAAACATTAAGTTGATCTGTGATTCTTAATTGTCCATAGGAGTGAGTGTTAGTGCGCTTGGTTGTGTGTGGCCCTTTGACTGACTGGTTACCTGTCCAGGGTGTACCCTATGTGTGCTAGGATAGGCTCCAGCAGACCATCGTGAATAAGCAGGTATAGAAGAGGAATGAATAAACATCTGACTTTGTGATGGGCAGCATGGTGGCTTAGTGGACTGCTGCATTACTGCAAGAAGGTGCCAGGTTCGTAACCAATAGGTGATTCTAAGTTGCCCATATGAATGAGTATGAGTGTGTGCGGTTGTTTGATTATATGTAGGTCTGTGATGGTCGAGTGATCTGACCTGCTTTTCGCCCAATGACAGCAGAGATAGACTCCAGCAGAGCCCCAACGTGCTAACCACTACTTTCAACAACTGTTCCACTTAATATTAATACAATGTACACATGAATTTCTCTGAATTAATTGGTAATCACCAAAAATCTTGATATATCTTCATGTAACACATGAACCCACAACACGATTACATGACTGTCCCACTTTTCTAAGACTTAATTTAGACAAGAATAAAAACTAATACTAATAATAAGTACCTTGTTTTAACACAATACTTCAATGAATTCTACATTATTATTTTTTTGCGTAAAAATGTCACCATTAGTGGCTTTGAAATTTCAAATTGTATTGGACCTAACATTGAACCTTATGGAATTCCTACAATAGGTTTAAGCCTCTGTTTATTTAATTTATTGTCAATTGAGAACTTTTTATAAAAAGGAATGTGTCTGTGTCCTTAATAATGTTCACTGTTTAAGTGAAACATATGGATTCATTTTATTTAAAACTAAAATAGGCCACTATAACTGGAACTATAGTTCTGTTTAATGTACCTCTCAATTATGTTTGTTATTTCAAAATGAATAAATTAAATGTCAGATCCCAACGTTAAATCCTGAGATATACCTAAAAAAATTTTTTGTCATTTTGTCATTTTTTTCTTTTTGTGTGTACAGAAAATATGAAGATAAAAATGTAGAGGCCAAACAAATATCTGTAATTGTTTTATTCCTGAAATGAATTTTATTTTTCTTCATCTTAAATACAGATGGAAATGTGAACATGATCGCACTGTGACAGGTTCTGAGAGGTCTATCAATAAGACTCTTTTACGACAGGGTGCACACACACACACACACACACACAAGTTGTAATAGCATTAGTATTTTATTGTAACTAGCTCTAGTAAACTGTTCTGTTGTGGATTTATTTCACTTTTTAGATTAGTTAGAAACCAATGTTGTGTGATGTCATTAACTTTTTTTTTTTTTTTTACGATCTTTTACAATTCCTAAACATGACCTATGTGTGTGTATATACACTATATACACACTTACACTCCGACATACATACAAACAAACAAACATACATACATACATACATACATACAGTTCTATCTGAGTCAGAAACAGGGTTAATCTTAATTTTTTTTTCAGTTCTTTTAGATCCTTTTACAATGGTGCGACAAATACAATTTCCCTAGTAATGATGTGGAATATCTGAATTTTTTTCCAATTCATTCATTCATCATGTCCATAAACATGGTAAAATGTGTGTCTAAGATAAATTCCTATGTCGGTTGTACATCTGTGGGTCACCATGAGGGACTTTTTACTCCAAATGTCTTAAGATTATTGAATATTGACAGTGTTGTGGTAAACTAATATTTTATTATATGTTAAATATTAATAACATTGTAACTTTACGCTAATGTAATAATTGTTTCAAATAAAAAAATATTTGTTGCTTAATCAGGCATAAAAGAAATAAAACAAATCAGGCTGAATTAAGGAGCTGACAAATTTTGGCCTCATTGCACCATATGACTTTACTAAAACACACCATCTGTTCTTTATGTTATCGAAGTACTTTTCTTTAACCTTAAAGGTCTTATGATTCTCCAAATTTTAGTGATCGAGACATGGTTTTCTTTTTTTTCAGACACGAGGACTGATTAAAAATGGTTGTTTACGCAGAGGCTGTATTTCAGAAAATGGTTCTTTTTTTTGTCTTATTCAGTCTACACTGCATCAAATATAACACAGATGTTTGATCAATAACAATAATAATAACAGGAACGATAATAATAATAATAAAAAAATAATAAAGTAATGTAACCTTGCAATTTATAGTTAAAAACCAACCTAGCAATTCAGACAGCACTGGTCAGCAGTAGGGCAGACATTTTATGGGGTTTTTTTTCTTTAACCATCATCATCATCAAACATATAAAACAATAAAAATGTAATAAAATAAGTCCAGCTGGTAGGTGGGTTTTCTTCTAAACGTATTTGTACGGAAATATTGTAAATGTAAAACCTCTCATGGTGATGTAAATTAGAACTGATTCTCTCTCTCTCCCTCTCTCTCTCTTTCTGTCTCCCTCTCTCTCTCTCTTATAAGTTTTGTGTCAGACAGATGAATTTGATTAATTGACTCCTTTTCAGATTAAAACATCAACACAAGGGGACAAATCGAAATAATGAAAATAAGAGACTGAAAAGAATTATGAAACAAGCATCATGAAATGCTATTAGCGACCACCGTTTTGAAGGTTCTCTGTGTATAAATAATTATATGTATGTGGTTTAAAAAATAAACACTTCCTTTGACCCTGGATTTTTAGGCGCTTTTTTTGAGTCTGTGTAAACTTTTTAATTCAAGTAAATATCCACCCTGAATATGGTGTTCGAACCCAAAAATTTTTTAAAAACATAATGTACAATTACAAATACACTTTATTTGTATTTAGTGTCACCTGAACATCACAAACACATGCGATTTCAAAAATCTTCCAGATTTATTCCCATTTTGCTTTTTGATCAAGCTCCACTCTTCTAGTCCAATCTGGAGCTTGACTGTGAGATATCTCTTCATTCAGCTCCAACAGTATTAGTGATATCAGACACTAATGCCAGGTAAGGAGGGTCTGGGGTGCAGTCGCCATTCCAGTTCATCCCAAAGGTGTTCAGTGGTGTGAAGATTAGGACTTTGTGCTAAACACTGGTGTTTTTTTACTAACCCAGCATGTGATAATGGAGCTCAGGGGCTTTGTGCTCAGGGTCATTGTCATGCTGGAACAGTGTTGGAGTCTTATAGTTCCAGTGAAAGAATAATGTAATACTACAACATACAAAAAACATTCTTAGAACATACAGATCTGATGGTCAATTGACCACAAACTTTGTGCAATATGGTGTACATTTTTGTAACATACTCACAATAAGCCTAAAAGTCTGTGGACCATCAGTAGACGTACATAAGAAAGTCTTAAAGAGTGAACATTTGCTCCAAATACATTTCACGGTTATCTGTCATGACAAGAATTATCCGGCTCAAGCTCAAATTTGCAGGTTCTCTCCACGCTTGCGTGAAGCGCTTTGCGTTTGGGCTTCCTGCCATAGTCTAAAAACATATATATTAGATTGATTGGTAAGTCTAAATTGTTTATAGAAGTGAGTATGTGTGGCTGTTTATCTATGTGTGGCCCTGAAATAGACTGGCAACCTGTCCAGGGTCTACCCCTGACTCTCACCCTACGTGCGCTGGGATAGACTCCAGCAGACCTCCGTGACTCCAAGCTAGGAAATAAGCAGGTATAGAAGACGAATGAATGAAATTCAAATCGTTTTGTCGTATCTCGAGCAGAATAACCACAAACTCAAGCCAAAAAGTACACAAAAAATGGCCGATCCCTGCACAAACAATACAGCATTATGTACACTTGGGTTTGTGTTCTTTGGATCGAGTGTGGTGTGAAAATATTTCTGGATCATTTCCATTTTAGAACAGCTCAGAGGGGAACTTGCAGGCAGGGGAGTTTGCCGTCAAGCTGCTCTAAGCCTATTATCTGTGAGTGAAAGGTACGGGGAGATTTTTTTAGACGACGCATTCCTCAAGTCGTGAACAGCCTTTGTAAGGACAAGCTCTCTCTCACCTCTCTAAGGTGTTGATAAAAAAACGATCTGGTGCCCTTTTCTCTGCTTTTAGGGAAGAAAAAATAGGGTTTTTTTGGTGTCCTTGCCTGGGATTTAGAATAAGGAGGCTTATGATTGATAGTAAGCGTAAATCATTTTTACTTATAGTTACTATACACTAAACAGATTTATATGTGAGGTTCATTCTACCTCATACTTTACAACACTATATTTACTCTATTCAGGGAGATTAACCTTCTCGAATCCTTTACACTTTTACTCAATTCTGTCCAATCCCATCTGATCTTTGTACGAGTGGGCAGGACTAATCCGGCTTCATGTAGGAGTGAACAGAATTGATCAGAATTTACCTAATTTAAACTGAGAGTACACCAACGAAGGCCGACAGATAGTTTAACCAGTCCTTCCCACTCCTACAGGAGGTCAGGAGGTTTTTTACCATTCTTTATGATCATTTTTTTATATTTAGTCAGTATACACTAGACAGATTAATATATAATTTGCAGCTCAACTTATACTTCACAACACTATATTTAGTCTACTTATTCAGATAAAACTTTAACTAATACTGCACACTAATACAGGAAATCTTCCCACTTCAGTCCACTCTTACAAATAGTTTAACCAGTTCTACCCAATGTACCAAAACTCAGCCAACTCCCGCTTGGTCCTACAGAACGTTTGACCAGTCCTTCCCAATGCTACAGGAGATCTGACCAATCTATGACCAGTCGTGCCCACTTCTACAGAAACCAATTTCTGCCCATCCTTCAAGAGGTTTGAGCACTCCCAGCCACTTCTTAAAAAATCAACTCCTACAGAAACTTTGAACATTCCTGTATATTTACCTTTACAGCATTTGGCAGACGCTCTATCCAAAGTGACTTACAACTGAGCGATTGTTGGTTAGGAGCCCACAGTGGTGCCTCAGTGGTGCTGGGAATCGAACCCATTTTTTTTTCTGGTATCATAACACTTTAAGCACGCTGCCACCCCTTCCCCTTGTTCACTACTACAAAACGTTTAATCAATTGTTCCCATTCTTACACACATCCCAAACAATTCTGTACACTTCCACAAGAGTGTTATCAGTCACGGCCACTCCCACACAACTACTTCTACTTTACGGTTAAGGTTTTAACAATTCAGGCCCCATACCATAATAAATCTGACCGGTCCTGCCAAATCCCAAATCTTCCTAATCCATTCAGGCAGAAAGTCTAATACATTTTTGTGCTTAAAAAGATGCCCTTCATTTCTTTTCCACATACACTCAGACCACCTACCACCACCAGATTCATAAAGGTTAATAACAAAATGCTTACAGTTAAGTGTGGTCACATAATTTAATTTGCATTGTACAGAGTGTCTATGGCTACAGCAGGCTCAATAAAGCAGTTAAAAAAAAGAGTAAAAAACTAGGAGAACAAAATGCACCCAAAGACACGTGTAGGGCATCATGATTTTATACAGGAAGCAGGAACTGGGAACTATCCCAAGCAGGAACTGGGATGTTTCTTGAGCATGTGCTTATAATCATGTCCAGAATTAATCATGAGCCTGAAACGTCTTACATGTTTAAGTGGTTATGGTGTTGGATTAATACCCTGATATCAGAAAAAAACGGGATTTCATTCCCAGCACCAACAAGCTACCATTGTCCGCCCCCAAGCAAGGCCATTAACCCCTAATTGCTCAGAGATAAATGTAAGTTGCTCTGGATAAGGGTGTCTATCAAATGCTGTAAAAAAGTATTTATTGTGTTCTTCTCGGTTTGTCTCATAAGCAAGAGCGCATGAGGAGACTAGGGGACTGCTGAGCAGAAGATTTTCAGTTCAATAGTTTTAATGGGCTATATGCACACTGCATTCAAAGTCCGCCAGCTCAGTGTGAAGCATCCACAGAAACTAGGATATTTTTTACTCGGTTGCCTGCCGAGGATTGGCAATTGTAAATGTCTCATTTTTAACACAAGAAAGAAAAAAAAAATGTTATAATCTATATTATAATCCCTTAATAAATAGGATGGTAAGGATCAAAACTGAAGGTGTCAATCATTGAATTATTATTATTTTTTTTTTTTGTGAATCTTTTTTATTTTATCTGACTCAATGTCACTCACATCCATACAACATGGCATTTCTGGCTGAATCTAACATCAATAAATAGCCTTTATAAATGATTATACGTTAACATTTAAATAATTTACATTATGTCATTATACATTATATGCAGGAATGTTAGTATGGAAAAGAATTTCTGTGATTACTTTATCATCTGAATCTGAATCGGTGAATCTTATGTTTATTAATGAGATTTGTTCATAACTGATGATTTTATTTTGGCTCAAATTTAATAGTTTAGGTTAGATAATAATTTACTTAGGACAGAATCTGTGAGTTAGGGATTGATTCAGCAAAAATGTTGATTAGGGTACTCAGCGATTCAGCATTTGACTCTGTGGATCTTTTAGTTACCGGAATGATTTTTATCTTTAATTATATTATTTAACGTATCAGGACCTTTTGTGAAACAAAATAAAACAGAACATTAAGTTAAATAAAGTTATTTGACTCAATTATTTGACAATTGATTGATTCGATTCGTTTCCGTTGATTTTGTTTCGACCGGTACCGTAAACTGACGCAAGACTAACGGCACACGCCCAACCTGACAGTCTTATGTTGGAAAGAAAAACAGTAAGAAAGGGTCTGGGTTCACCAGAAGGTATAATTTACAAGTTTTCTCATAATGTTTAAATCTAAAACCAAATCCAGTAATCTCGAATCTTAAATAGACAGGAATCAGCTTTAGTTTTAGTACCATTCTGGCAAAGAGACGCTAAGTGCAGGGCAAAGCTTGGTGTGAAATAAAAAAAAACAACAAAAAACAATCATGACACATCAATAATTCTCCGTTTAAATATTAGACATTCATTAAAAATTTCGGTTTGTTTTTTATACATACATCTGTTTCGCTCTAAAGTTCTTTAACATTGCTTGGCTTTATATACACAGAGTACACAAGGATTCAAGCCAAAGAAACTGATCAAGGTGATGATTTGGTTGGATCACAGCTAAAGGTGTGACATTCTTAGTTTTTCTTTGTGTAAAACTCTAGTCTACTAAAAAGCTTAATAACCCATAATGCAACAGTTTTTCAGCAGTTTTCCAACATATCCTTGTTTGGGTCAAGGAAAGTTTTCCAGGGACTCTCTTCACAGTTTTGAATGTTCCGTATCCTATATAAATGTTCTCTTCGCCTTTTTCACATTTTTGGCTCAGTGGGCTTTCAAGGCAGTTTGGTCTTATTTAAAGCCTTCCCGTTTCCAGATTTCCATGTCCAAGTCGAAAGTTCTTGTTGTAATTCTGCTCATTGGATCCAGATGGTGTTAGCTCTTTCTGGCCTGCGAGGATCTGTGGTCAGATCTCCGAATGTGGAAAAGAACTGCTCCATCTCCTTCTGAAGCATCTCGTTGCGCTTCTCTGCATCATCCTTAGCACGCTCTGCGTTTCGCAGTTTGATCTCTACCATGGTAAACTTCTTGCGTTCCTGCTCCAACTCGTCATGTAGGTTCACCAAATCAGTTTCCAACTCCATGTTACGCAGCTCCAGACTGTAACGTTAAAGCAAAAAAATGTAACAGTGTTAAAAACAATCCAAAACACGTATCTTTTTTATTGCTTGGTCTTAAAAATATTCTCACCTCTTTACTCTGCCCTCGTAATCGCTCTTCTGTTTTACCATTTCTTGCTTCAGACTTGCCACCAGACTGTGGAGGGCGCTGTGTCCACCTACAGGAAATGCCACCTCACTGTTCTCACTGCTACTCGTTCCCCTGCTGCCCCGACCGCCACCATTCATGCTGGCATTAACATTAGCGTTTCTTCTCTCTTCTTCATCAAGCAAAGGGTCCTCAAAGATAAATTCCTGCTCTGGGCATGTGGTAGTTGATGAGCGACAGGATGCAGAGACGTCTGGCAGCGAGATCTCACAGGACGATGTGGACCAAGTGGCACTGTCTACGCTCTGCTTGTCCTCGCAGCTGTTGCTGATGCACGGCTGTCCCGGGATGCATGGCGTCTGCTGGAGGTGTACGTTGTCGTACGTTGAGAGACGGTTTTGTTGCTGTTCTACATCACGACCTTTGACTTCCCGCAACGTCACACCTCCAGGTGGAGACCAAAGCCCGTTTCTGCTATTTAGGGTCCCGTTTACAATGTCCGTGCTGCACACGCCCATCCTCACTCCACCATTCTGCAAGCCCATCTTTGTACCTGGGGTTTTGAGGGCGCCAGTGCGTCGCATTTTTAACGTACCTGTTCCCACTGTAGTCGGGCTTTTTTCTTCTGCCGAGGACGATGACGAGGAGCTAAAGGACCCATTAGTAACTATGCCACTACCTTTAATAAATGCAGGATTCTTCTTCACGGTCATAGGAGGGCTTCGGTTCACCTCAAAGCGTGGCACTGCAGAAATGTTTTTTGGGCTGCCTGACCTGGGAGAGCTGTTATCCAGAGATACCCGTCCAGGAGAGTTAGGCGCCTCCCAGGTGCACTGACGAACAATAGTCGTGTTGTTATTTTCCTTATTTTGCAGTTGTCCGGTGGAGGAGTGTTTCAGAGGATCGTTGTTGTTATTGCACAATTCAAGAGCACCAGGACTGTCCTCATCTGGCGGAAACAGAATGTCGTGGTGGCCAATGAGAGCAGCCATGAGCTGCTGCACCAGTCCTGCACCTACAAAAGCCGCAAACCAGATCAAAGCAATTAACAAAGCAAAAAAAAAACAAAAAAAAAACAATTAAGTGGAATTTAATCTCAGTCTACTACTTTTTGGCACTTGTTTTACTTCTGCATTACTTTACCTTCCATTATCGTCACCGGATCCTCCATTTTGGGCCGCAGAATATTCGGACCAAATACCGTAGCCAGGTTCTGCACGCTCATCTTATTCACTCCTGAGTATGATTGCACTTCATCCAAGAACCTAAAGAAAATTTTTTTTAAATATGTTTTAATCCAAAGACAAAAGAAAAAAATAATAAATTGAAGATATGTTATACTTAATACCTGCATATGTACTTTAGGAGATTATAGTTGACTATAGGTAAACTTTCCACTTGTCTCTTTAATTCCTTCATTCCCTAAAAAAAAAAGATTGACAAAAATGTCATTATTGTAAAAAAAAGGCTAAATGTTCCATACTGTGCATATGGGGATAAAAACTATACCCTAATTTATTCACCCTTTCGAAAAACCCACACATTTAAAATACAATGCAATGCATTTATTGATTCATTCATTTATTCATTCATCCTCTATACTCGCTTATTCCCTAACACGGGGTCAGGGGGGTCTGCTGGAGCCTATCCCAGTGCACATAGGGTGAGAGGCAGGGGTACACCCTGGACACGCCGCTAGTTCATTGCAGGGCCACACATAGATGAAAAATCACACACTATGGGCGATTTAGAATTACCAATGAACCTAATGTTTTTGGACTGCAGGAAGAAACCAGAGTACCCAAAGTAAACCGACGCAAGCACGGGGAGAACATGCAAACAGTGCTAACCACTATGCCCCCGTCCAGCTCAATACCACTGGACTCTTTCCACTTTATTATATTTAGCCTGTGTATCACTTATCAGTCTAATGAGAGACGAAAGACAGAAATCGATAATCCATCTTTGATAGACTTTAGTTTTTTCCTTCCACAGTAATGTCATTTTTAAACATTCTCCGTAATCCCCTAAAACCTTAAAGAGTGCATTTTAACGAAACATGAAGTATAAAGTAATGTAAGTGCTTCTCAGTGAACTGGGGCCTGCATTTAAACTGACAGCACTAGACTTTGATTATATTTGTGCTCTATGGCGTCATGAAGCCTCGGGCGGCTTGAGCGAAAGGATCACAGCGAGAGACTGTAAGGTGAAGCTGAAAGTCATTGTGAAAGCTTTTCCACTTTCCAGAGTTTAGGCCTGGGAGCGAGAATGGGACGGAGAAATAAAAGACAGAATTAATGAACAGACTGGAGGTCGCTGGTGATATGGCGAGTCACATGTTATAGCCAGGAATGAGAAAGCTTGGTCTTTGCTCTTGGGGCAGTGTCCAATTTCATGAGAGAGGACGTGCGGTTGCTATGAGGTTACTGTAGGATATTAAGTAGGAAAATCTCATAAATGTAAGCTAGCTAAATCACTAATCCAGCAAAGGCACCGATATTCACTAAATTAACACATGCTGAATTTCTAGAGAGTCAACTTTAATTCCAGGAACTGAGGGTGACGGCTCAACCATATGACATAAAATCGGGTAATGGTGATTAAAGTTAATTGTTTCCAATTTAGAGCATAACGCATGGTTTAAAAGTAACTTCTAACTCACCGCGAGACATCTTGCTAACGTGTACTCATGGCTCTAGCACCTTATGGCCGATACTTACTGCTTCCTGGTCCTTGTTAAACAGCTTGGTGCAGGCCAGGAACTCGTCGTACTTGCAGAAGGGGATCACAGGCTCAGGGAGTTCCCTCAGGTAGAGCTTCAGCAAAGATGCCACTGTGTGTACGTCAGTATTACTGCACAGAAAAAATTCCTGTCAAAGTTAAATAGCTAACAGAAAAGACATAATGTATCGCCTTCCTAAAATGAGCATATGGTGGAGCTCTTAAAGGCATTAACCAACTCGTATGCATTTCTAATTCCAAGGCTAAATATAAACTGTTAAATATGCAGTGTTTCCTATCTAACGATGCTACAGCAGTGCCTACATTCAAAATTTGCTGTCAGTAAATGAATATAATCACCTTTTTATCAAACCTGATATTTAGTGTGAACTTTTGAAGGTGTGTAGGTGTGTGTATATTTGTGTGTTAGTCATGGTTCCACCATCCCCTCATGACTCAAGGTCGGCCTGCCTCACGACCTCTCTCCTGGCACCAAGATGGTGAAATGAACTACGCATCATGGTCAGAACGGCAAGAGACGCTCTTTCTTTAACACCTAGCACTTTAATAAAAAAAAAAATAAATGAAATAAATGGAAAGTATCCATACTACTCGTTCTAAGGTTTTGTAGAAAGCTCTGGACATAAGAGTACGTAAATGTAAATTGTAGTTCTTGTGGTGGTTGGGGGTCGATGCTGATGATAGCTTAAATGATGTAGGTTCTGGGTTGTTGTACGGAGGATTAGGCTTTAAGGCCTCTAACAAGCTGCTGGGTCCTTAAACCCTCCTGGTTCAGGAGTGCTGTATGATGGCTGATTGTGCCAGACGTGAAAGTGGCAGAACTGCACTACATCTTGACTGTCTGCAGACATCAGCATGGAGAATTCTAAAATTAGGCTCTCACACGCTCTTTTTAATGCAGATGTGTTTACTGAAAAGACATCAGTCGAGGCAGGTTCTGCAAACTCTGAGATATTAGAGGTGTAAAAAGATCCCGGGCTTCAGAACAGACCCCGACTTAGCATAAGATTCTCATGCGCTCTAAAGGGTTATGCTAATATGTGTATATTAATTCACACTTTCATTTATTTATTCATCCTCTAAACCCGCTTATTTTCTAACTCTAGGTCATGACGGTCTGCTGAAGCCTGTCCCAGAACGCATAGGGCGTAAGGCAGGGGTATACCCTGGCCAGGTCGCCAGTCTATCGCAGGGCCACACATAGACAACCAACCAAAGACTCACATTCACTCCTGAAAGCGATTTAGAGTCACTAATCAACCGAGTACACTGGAGTACACTGCCCCAAGAGCAAAGACCTAACCCATGGGCCCTACACACATTTAACCCCTGCCCTTCTGATTAGTAATCTGGAGCCTTAAACGTCTATCTATCACTTCCCTTCTGTTACAATTTTAAATGTTTTTAAACTGAATGTTTTCTTGGGTCTCACCCATCAAAAGCAGGCTTCTCTCCGCAGTCAAAAGCATCCTGAAGCTCTTTGACCAGGTTGGCTTGTCCGGGGAGACGAAACAGACCCTCCTCCTGCAGCCCCCAGCGTCGGATAAAATCTACACACTGCTCCACCAGCATGGGGGCTAGCTTATTCCCGTAGCGACGTTCATACCGCACTGTTTCCTCCAGCTTTTGCCCGAAAATACCTGATACAGGAAAAATTGGATTATATCACATAAAACATTTTACAATCGTGTACATGATAACCAGTTTTTAAAGTCAACATTGTTGACATTTATTTCATCTCTAGTGCTGGAAGGTTAACAGGATAAAGTGTTTCATGTTTTTATTATATATTTTTTATACTTCTTGTCTTGTTTTTTTATGAGTTATCGCTTCACTCTGGTGAATGTTGAGCGTTTACGTTGAGTTAATTCTAGTCTAGTTTGTAGTTTTGCAAGTGTTTATGTGAATAAACATGAGCATTGGGCTCATAGCTACTCGCCTTAGTGGAGTTACAAGTTACAAGTGCCTAACATATGGTGGGGATTATGAAGCATTCAGACACGTTTGGAGGCTTTGGTCTTGGAACAAACAAACCAGAGATCTTCTGAATTTGCATAGGAAAATTTTCGAATGCTGTGAATATTGCGATAATAAATCAGACGTTTTTTTGATGGATAGTGCCAGCAAATCACAACAAAGTCAAAAACAGGCAAGAACATTTATCCAGTCTGCATCTTGTGGATGTGAATTTCTGTGTAAACTCCTGTGAGAACTGCAGTACAAATTATTATTTGTGTACAAAGTTTGAGCTTTTAGCAGAATGCCTTCTCTGACTTTCACTTTAATTCGTTTTTGGTATACTAAATAAATGGCAGGCAATTAATGACCACACACACACACACACACACACACAAAGGCACTGCCAATCGTTTGGAGAAGCCATTTTGGACAAATCCATTTACGCACAAGCATCTATTGTCCTCCTGCTGGATTCGCTTTAATTGTTATCTCTGAAGTAATTTAACAGAAACAGACATGTCATCCACAAACGCACACACACGCACACACACACACACACACGCACACACACACAAACAAACTAAGTTAAATGAAAATATGACTACATTCAGAACTGCTCTTCTAAAAAATTTATCAATAGCTGAGTATAAAAGGATAAATTAAACCCAAAACCACCTCTGTACTCCAGCTGTTTTTTTTAACCATTTGGGTGTTTTAATGTTTTTGGATTTTCTCAACAACAAAAAAAAACCTTATAGAATTAAAAAGTTAAGCAGCTGTGGAATATTTTGTTATTTTAATGTAAAACTTTTTTTTAAGAAGGGGCCTTTTTGTCCTTATTATTAGTTTATTAGAGAATTTAATCAAATGATGTACCTCCTCCGAATGGAGCCCATATGACTCTGCGGATGGTCTTAACCCAGTCCTCCATGTCATTCTGTGTGCTGGCCATGAGTAGGTACGTCTCATGATTGGACGTCATCCGCTCCCTCTCGCCCCCTGCGAAAAGAAATAAAATAAACAGTAAACCCTATAGAAGAAATAATTATAACCTTCAGATTCAACCACAAAACAATGTTACTTGGTTTAATTCAATTCTGTGAGCTGGGAACTATGTAGTGCAACTCTGCAGCTGGATGAATCGTTTTCTGGAGTGAAAGCGGCACCGTGGATAAAGAGAAACATCTAGAGCGGAATAATCGACTCAATAATCAATGCGAGACAGCATTAATTAATGATTAGAAGGAGTTTCTGGTGAAAAGGACTATGAACAACATTACATTTTTTTCTGTGCTTTTCTTCTTGTTCTTTTTTTTACTCCAGGGACCCAAAAACAAACCTTTCCCCTTGTTGTGTTGTCCATGTTCATCCGTGAGTGTCTCACTCTACAGTGGTGCTTAATATCAAGCTTGTATAAAAAAGCTAGTAGTATTTTCTGACTTTTGGGGGGGGGTTTTCACTAGTCTGCTAAGGGCAACATGTTTTTATAGAGTTTATGAAAGAATATAAAAATGGTTCGTCCTCGGAGATATCTGTATCTTTTAAGTAAATGCTAATATTGAACCCTTTTTTTTCTCAGTTTTTACAATATAATCTTTTCCCAACAGAGAGAATAAAACACACAACTGACTCCTTCAAGATTAGACTCACAGGGAGAAAGTTATTTATTTGTTTACGCAGATAAAAAATGGTACTTTATATTAATTTGGAGAGAAAATATCTGCAGTAAAAAATTATGAGCTATTTATAATAAAAGAAATATTTACTATTTACTTAAAAAAAATACACCCTGTGAATTTCAATGATATAAAAAATCTACATTTGGGTCCCCAAACTACAGTCACAATTGCAAGGGCTTTCTGAATAGCTTTTCTGGCCGAATCTGTATCATATCTGTATTTGATAATAAATACTTGCATTTAAATTAAAAAGTTCTTTAGTTATTAGAAAAGCCAAATTATGCGTTAGATTTACTTCCAACGGAACATTCAACATAACGTTGCAGGGTGAGAGTACAGGTAATACTGTACACCAGAAAGCAAGAAAAGCCAAGAGATGACAAAATATCCAAACGGATTTTAAAAAAGAAGCGTTGATTCAGAATATGGGAAACTGAACTAAAAGTGATCATTATTTTGTACAATGCAAAAAACATACGCCAGCGTTTAATAATCTACATATCTATTTATCTTATCTACATAAATATTGAAAATAATGCTCATTTGTCTGTTGGCTAATTTGTCTTAGGAAAACCTAATATATACTTTTATAACTCTATAATATTTTTACAAACTAGCCCTTTGACCCTTATAACGTAAAGAATTACAGGGATCCCTGTTATACAGAAGAAGAATGTCCTAAGCTCCGCCTACATGTTTGTCTATGTACCACGTTGTTGCTGTTAAAACTGCTCTAGACATTAAAGGAAGCTGTGTAAAGCCAAACCGTGGTCTTATTACAGACTACCAAAACCAAAACAACACCAAAGAGACGTAGCAAAAGTAATCATCAGTGACCAATCAGGCTCTGGTAATGACAGCTGGCTGCTAATAAGCGCTTTCCAGCCTGCCGAATTGTGCTCCGAGCTCCGAGGGTGTCATTAGGCTGGGACTTACGTGTGTAATTTAAATTCTTGAGCCACTGTGGGGACAGGAAGTGTGTGCAGACGCTGGTCTCTGTCTACACCTGATCCACGTTAACGGGGTGTGTGCCATGCGGGATTAGTGGACAATACACGCAAAGGTTTCACATTGTCCCGGTAGTTTTTCTTTTCGTGGCTTTACAGATAAACCTTCTCCTATTAATTTTTGGCCATGATAGTGGTTTTTTTTTGTGAACAATATTAAAAGGAAAACTGTTTTAAATGTCCTCATTTCCTGCCACAAAGCAAAATGCATTAAAAACCCATAAATATAAGAACATTGACTATCAAGATTATGTATGAAATCATTTGATGACCTGACATAATCAACATTTCAGTGATTACTTTCCAGTAACTTACTTTACATTTGCATGGAATAAAATGTGCAGTTTTTAATAAGACAGTATCCAATAAATATAATTTATTGGAAAGACTTTTTTGTTTATGAGGCATTTGGGTGTTTTACATGGTTGTTTATGGTATTCTGGGTTCTTTGTGGTATTCTGATGGTTTTAAAGCGTTTAGTAAATGCCAGGAGGATTAGCGATGGAGGACGTAGTGTTTTTGTTCCTACCAATCAAACTTTGGATTTTTGCTGCAGCTCAGTGGTTAAGATGTTAGTCTGCTGATCAGAAGATCATGGTTTTATTTCCTAGCACCACCAACCTGCCACTTTTGGGTCCCTGAGCTTAGCCCTTATTCCTAATCTGATCCAAATTTCATTTGACATTTTTGGGTGTCTGCCCAAAATGTAAATGTAACAAAAGGTTATTAGTTATCAGGATCTGATTTTTTAAAAACTGACTTTGCCTTACTATCTTAGAGACGCCGATAAAGAAGAGTGAAGAGTGAAATTCTGCTTTGAAGAGTGAAATTCAGATGTTAATATGACATTTAGGACCTCAAACAATGTAACAAAGACGCCAGAATATTCTGACTCAGGAGATGTCAGTTTCGACCTTCAACTCAGTCAAAAGTGAATATTTATAATTGTGCTACAATTAACCCTTTAACATAGTTTAATGCTAACATCAGTATAGTATAGCAGTATAGCAGGTCCTCGGTTCGATTCTTGGGTGGGTTTACGCTGATCTCCTCCTGCAGTCCAAAAACATGTATATTAGGTTGAATAGTGACACTAAATTACCCATAGGTGTGAGTGTGTGTGTGTGTGTGTGTGTGGTTGTTCGACCTATGTGCGCTGGGCTAGGCTCCAGCAGACCTCCATGACCCTAAATTAGGAAATAAGCAGGTATAGATTTCTTCCTCCTCCGTATTACTATTATTATTATAATTATAATTATTATTATTATTATATGACACTGTTGATCATACAGCTACAGGAGGAATACATAAAGAATTAGTAAATCCCAAATTTATCAAAGAAAACCTTTAGCATTATTTGTATTGGATTTTTTCCTCGTCTCTTTACACGTTGTCTTGTTTGTCATCTTTTTAATCCAGCTCCAGAGACTTTTCAATCCTGAAGGAGCTATTGACTCGGCTCTTAGTGCCCCGCCCGTTCCTAGTGCATCGATCTGAAAAACCTCCGCTTTTGTTTTTCCTCATTAACCCTTAATGATATAAATAGATCTTTTTCCAAGTGAATGTTATTAGTGCCATGTTTCTTTCCTGACCAGCCCGCCTTTAGGAGGAACCTGCAAAACTCTTGACTAAACACATTCCTCACTAAGACGCTGAGGTGTTTCCCCCTAAATCTACTTAATCGCATTAATAAAGCATTCAAAATCTACATTCAAAATCAGCCAGCAGGGTTGCCAGATTTATTTCATTTATTACTATTTTGTTTACCCAGCAATT
>JAOTQW010000016.1:3505664-3517202 GCA_026260075.1 Sisor rabdophorus
TCTCTCTCTCTCTCCAGTGGATGCCAAAATGGCCTCCTATACGTCTGGACTGTTCCACAAGGGGGTGGTAGTGTGTCAGTGCCTCATTTTCTTAGTGCCTCTAGCAGTCAGGACAGAAGTGGTATGGTCAAGGTCAGAGCATTTTCTTTCTATAGCAGTGCCTCAGGCATCAACTACACTTTTAACACTTTTTTAAAAAAATGTATGTATTTTCTTTGGATGGATGATTCAGATCTGTGCTTTCTGTTCATACTGTTAGGAAAGGTGTGTGTGTGTGTGTGTGTGTTTGTGTGTTGGAATGCAGATGAATACTTGTGTGTTTGTGAGTATGTTTATGCCAATTTAAATTGAGTGCAAATTTGTGTGCGTGTGTCTGATAGCGAGGCAGTGCCAAGTGCGTGTTCAGACTAAGTGGACACATCACGGCAATCAGGACGCTGTCCTTCTGCCCCAGCGGACTTGCTTTAATCTCAGGAGGAATCGGAGGTCTGATTAATATATGGTCACTACGGGTGGGTTTTTATACCTCTTCTTTCCTCACACACACACAGAGATGCATACATACTTACATCGCAGATAATTAAAGAATCTGTCTCGCTGCCCCCTGTTTTCAGGATGGTTCAGTCCTGCAGACGGTAGTGACAGGTCTGGGCTCAGTCGTTTGTACCACCTGGATTCCCAACGTGGGGGTTGCTGTGTGTTCTGGGAGGTCAAAGGTAACAATTCCTGGAAGCAGAGTGTTTAATTTGTTAAACTGCTGATCACAATTCCCAGCAACACCAAACCATAATTGCATGAGCAAGGCCCTTAAGTCTTAACTGCTTAGTTGGGTTCAAATATAAATGTAGACATAAAGGTAGGTTGTTCTGGGTAAGAACGTTTACCAAATGTCAGAAATGTGAATAATTTTCAGATTAAATCCATACTGATTTTATTTCTTGTTTTTTTTACAGGACATCTTGCTCATTCGCTGCAGTCCAGATTGGATCTCCCAGAACCATGTCCTGGCATCCTGCCGCACGGTTCTGCGTTCTCAGGGAATCCGAGGTCTGAGCAGAGCTCCCTGCATGGCAGTCTTACTGGAGCGCCTCCCACTTCTGCTGCAGCAGCAGTTCAACTACGAGAGGGTGAGAAATCAACAATAACACAGAAAAAATATCTAAAGACTAATATATTTTCCTTAATACTCTAAAATCCTACTGACTTGCTCATTCCTTATATGCGGTAAATGCCATTCCTCTGCTTTGTGTTTCCGCTTAGAGTCACGTGATGGCTGGAGATCAGCTGGTCCACAGTAATTTCCTGCAGAGCCTGTCCTCTGTGGCTGTGGGCCTGAACCTGGAACAGCTTCTAAGCCACGAGCCTGTCCCTCCCCACCACGACCCCCCTGTCACCTCTACACACTCAGAATGGAGCTGGCTTTCCATCTTTTCCACCACGGTGAAAAGCGCCGAGGCTTTCGCCCGCTCCAGCTCCTTCCCAGAGGAGTTTGTCATGCCTGGGTGTCAGCTGAATGCAGACGCAGCCAATGCCAGAGCGCTAGTGAGTAGAGACGAATTTTCGGAGGAAAACCGTAAGGTGTCTCGTTTTGTTTGTGGGTTTCTCCCTGTGTGATCCTGTAAGTCTTGATTTGCTTTTTTACTTGTAGGATAATAGCAAGTGGAGCTTTATGATGGATGAGCAGCTCATGTCATGGGCCACCAATAGACCTGAGGTAAAAATGTTTGTTTTGCCTCATTCATCATTGTCAGCATTAGCTCCAGAAAGCATGTGTTCAGTCAAAGCTTGATCTAGACACTTTCCATTACCTAATACTGACATTTTTCTTGAAAAAGCTTGGAAACTTCCTTAACTTTGGTTCTGGTCCAGTTCTGGTCCATTTCTGGTACCTTAACCATTTGTTGTTATTTTTTTGTAGGACTGGCAGCAGGGTGGAAAAAGCGAAGTGTATCTGTGGGGTAACGGACGACACGGGCAACTTGCCGAAGCTGGAACCAACGTTTCTTTGCCAACTCTTGCCCCCTCCCTGTCGCAGACCCAGCAGGTACAACTCCAACAAATACACACACTTGCCAAACAGACAATATTATGCAACAGTAAATTAAACCACAGATACAGACAAAGATGGCCAAAGAAAAAAAAAGGAAAAAAACCTAATTATTTTGCATGTGTGTGTCAGGTGGTGTGTGGGCAGAACTGCACATTCTTGGTCCAGTCAAGCGGGGCCGTGTTGGCAGTAGGAGAGGGCAGCTATGGCCGGCTGGGGCAGGGCAACTCTGACGATCTGTACACACCTACAATCATCTCTGCACTACAGGGTAACACACACACACGCACATATAAATACTCACACCTCCCACACAATGACTTTCCTGCCAGTCTGCTCTGGGTTATCGCTTATAAATGCAGCTAACGGTCTTCTCCAATAGAAGAAAACCAAATAAAGAATGGGCATAGAAATATTCAATGATTAACAGGGGTTTTGAACCCTGACCCCACTGGACAGCCACGGCCTCTTATTCCATTTTATATTATTTTCATGGTAAATAATCTATCGATTATGTCTTTTGGATGATGATGTGTAAAGTAACTAATGTCCTCCTAACAATTTTACTTGCTCCTTCAGGTTATGTAGTCACTCAGCTGGTGACATCATACGGTTCGGACGGTCACTCCTTGGCTCTAACCGAGACGGGTGAGGTGTTCAGTTGGGGAGACGGAGATTACGGAAAGCTGGGTCATGGCAACACAGAGCGTCAGCGACGGCCCAAACAGATTGAAGCTCTGCAAGGGGACGAGGTGGTGCAGGTAGGTACATATCCAGCCTTAAGCTGCTGCACAGAGTTTTTTTCTTTTGAAACTGTCACACCACCTTGCTATATTTCATATGTTTTAGCTGGCATGCGGTTTCAAACACTCTGCTGTAGTCACAGCAGAAGGAAAACTGTTTACGTTTGGCAGTGGAGATTCTGGGCGTCTGGGTCAAAGGTCAACCTCCAACAAGATGGTCCCGGAGAGAGTTGCAGCTCTTGAAGGACACCACATCGGACAGGCAAGTGTTACAAACAGAACTTTGGTTTCAAGAGGTTTTACTAAGAGCCTGTAGACTCCTTTCATAATTATTGATAACACGTAAATATATATTGTTTGTGTTACAGTAGGTTATTCTGTGTGTGTGTGTGTGTTCGCTAAGGTGTCATGTGGTATTAATCACACTCTGGCTCTGTCGATGGACGGAATGACACTCTGGGCTTTCGGTGATGGAGATTATGGGAAACTTGGTACAGGACCCTGTACGGTCAAGTGCTATCCTCAGGTACTGCATATAATCCAATCCTTCTACCCAGCAGCATTCCTGCTTATTAGCCTATTAGTCAACAAAATAACAAGGTCCTGGTTCAGAATGATTTATTATATAACTGTCTTTGTGTGTGTGTATGTGTGTGTTTGCAGAAAGTTGAAACATTGTGTAATAAAGGCATCAAGAAGATTGGGTGTGGAACTCACTTTTCAGTGGTACTAGCCAATGATGGACACGTGTACACCTTTGGTCAAGGTATACATTTTTTTAAAGTATAGAAGCAGATGTAAATAACAGGTGTAAACATAGGGGTCTGAACACTGATTTCATTTTCTAAAACATTATCCTTTATATAGTAACTGCGATTGTTACTGCAATTTCATGGAGTCTATAAAAGTGTTTTGTTATAGAGCGCCTGATCGGGCTTCCTGACTCCATGCTGAAAAACCATAACCGGCCCCAGGTTGTTCCTGCTCTGGAGGGAGTGTTTGTTGAGGACATCGCTGTCGGATGCGAGCATATTCTTGCTCTCTCTAATACCGGCGATGTGTACGCTTGGGGGTGCAACTGTGAGGCTCAGGTACGCACACACACACACATGTGTATCAGTAAATATGCAGAAAATAACATAAAATGAGTGAGAGAGAAAATGTGTGTGTGTGTGTGTGTGTGTTCACATTCAGTTGGGTCTTGGGCACTCAAGTCCAGTGAAAGAGCCAACTTTAATCACAGCTCTGCAAGGAAAAAACATTAAACAAATCTCGGCCGGTCGATGCCACAGTGCGGCATGGACAACGCCACCCTTATCATCCAGGGGCTCAGGTATAGACACTGGAGTCTATGACTTATTAGTCACAAAATAGCATATTAGTGAAATATTTGGTGTTTTTTTTTTATTATAATTATATGGATTTTTGTAAGCCATCATCATGGTTAGTGCCCATGTCCTTTTTGTTCCTTATGCTTTTTGGCTTGTGTGTGTAGGTTCAGCAGGTCTACAGCTCGGCTTACCTCAGTGCGTTCCTCCCCAATACAACACTTTAAAAGACTGCACTCCCAAAGAGCTCAGCGCTCGACTACGCGTCCTCTACCACTTCTCTGATCTCATGTACAAGTCCTGGAGATTGTTTAACCTGGACGCTCGCAATCAGGCGTGTTTTTCTTTTGTTTGTGCACGTATATTATCGATGGATATCATATCATATCTGTGTAACGTAATCCTTACTCATAATCTTATTCTGCATCCAGGTCTCGACCTCCCGCTACAACTCAGGCACGGCGGCCATAGTGCACGGTCAAATCCGTGGTCTGCTGTCACCCAAAGTGAACACTTTGCCGCTTGTGAGGTCCATCGGGCGCACCATGACCCAGGGCAAAACATACGGGCCTCAGATCACCGTCAAGAGAATCTCCAGCAAGTAAGTCGCTCATTCTGACCGTTAATCAAGCACCAGCAATGCTGTAAACTAATCTATTCTTACTTTGTCCACAGAGGGCGCTCAAGCAAACCTATATTTGTGCAGATAGCAAAACAGGTGGTTAATGTAAACCCTGCAGAGCTGCGTCTGCCCTCCCGAGCCTGGAAGGTGAAGCTGGTTGGAGAAGGGGCTGATGATGCAGGCGGAGTTTTTGACGACACAGTCACCGAGATGTGCCAGGTTTGCAGTTTTTGGTATGATAGAAATAAAACACTGCTTGAGGGTGGTTACAGGAAAACCATGGCTTTGTCATACCCATGCTATAAGTGACTAAAAATACAGTTGTTTAAATCGAACTTGCTCAGGCAGCTTTTAACATCTAAACTTGTGATCTTCTAAGAACCACCAAGCCACCACTTCACCTCTAATTCTATCGCTCTCGCTTTCTCAGGAGTTGCAGTCTGGTATGGTGGATTTACTCATACAGACTCCGAACAGTATTGCGGATGTGGGCAGTAATACAGATAGGTAAAGCGCCTAAACGAACACAAAGACAACAAATAAATTAATTTATTTATCTGATATCTTTCTTAACATATGTGTATGTATATATGTGTGTTTATGCGCATCCTTGTGTCTATGTGGTTCAGGTTTCTTTTAAACCCAGCGGCTGTCTCAGATGAACACATGCAGCAGTTTCGTTTCCTGGGCATCCTGATGGCAGTAGCCATTCGCACAAAAAAGCCACTGGACCTGCACCTGGCTCCGTGGGTGTGGAAACAGCTGTGCTCCATCCCATTAGGCGGAGCTGACTTGGAAGAAGTGGATCTTCTTACACACCGCTCACTCCAGGACATCCTGAATCCTGACCGCAGCAGCATCAATGAGGACAACTTCACTGTGGTGAGATTTATCAGAAAAAAATGTTTAAATTCGGCACCTTAACACACTTAACACATTTTTTATTCATGATAGTGAATTTCTCTCCATAGATGATTCCTCTCGGCTCGTTTATGGCTCACAGTGCAAACGGTAAACTAATGCCAGTGGTTCCTGGGGGCCACAACCTCCCACTAACCTTCTTCAACAGGGCGGAGTATGTTCACCGAGCGCTAGAGTATCGGCTGCAGGAAATGGACAGACAGGTAAGGCTTGTTTTACACAATATTTAGTCCACTTTAGTGCCTTACACTGAATGATCACAGCAAGTGATAAACACTTTAGAAGCTGAAAGAGATGAAACCCGCAGGCATTCAAGAAATATTGAGCAAAACTATTTGTTTGTAACAAACTTGTTGTTTTTGATTTTTATGACATCCGTGTGCGCGTGTGTGTTAGGTTGCCGCAGTAAGAGAGGGTATGTCGTCCATCATCCCTGTGCCGTTACTCTCTCTGCTTACGGCACGCCAGTTGGAGCAGCTCGTCTGCGGCATGCCCGAGGTCTCCGTTGAAATGCTAAAAAAGGTGGTGCGCTACCGTGACATCACAGCCAACCACCAGCTGATTGTCTGGCTCTGGCAAAGCCTGGAGGAATTCACCAATGAAGAGAGAGTGCTATTCCTGCGCTTTGTATCTGGACGCTCCAGGCTGCCATCCAACCCGGCCGATATCATGCAGAAGTTTCAGATTATTAAAGTCGACCGGGTAAGAGAGTTAAAATAAAATTACAATAAGCTTTATTGGAGATTAGTTAAGGCTGGGGGGGATATCAAACTACTACAGCAGAACAAAATTTTGTTCTATTTTAGCCTATTTGGAACTTAGTTGCATCTTTAGCATAATCATTAATACCGCCTGTACTTATGGGTATAGCAAGTTGAGCTAGGGAGGGAAAACAGACAAATATAGATTTAACTTTACTTGTTTTAAAAGCCTTCACTTTGGCATTTCTCCCAAAGACTGACATGCCTGACCCATCCTACTTTGTGAAGGCTGATGAGATAATTGCCTAAATATCAGACCTTGACTGGCTGGCCAGGAAACAGGACATTCAAGAGGATGGCACACTGTCCTTGTGTTATGCGGACAAAATGCCAGGACAAGGTCCTAATCACCTTACGTTAGTCGGACCGAGTATGGTTCTCAGACCTGTTGTCCCTCCTCAGCGATCTGACTTCTTAGGCAGGAGGATTAGTAGATGTAACTATTCCAAGTTATGGATGCGATATGCATGGCCTCTAAGGGGTAACATCTTCCAGCATCAGCTCCTGTACTGAATATTTCCACTTACTGCTGATCCAGGAGCCTGTGGATACTTGGCCACCGTTAACATTGTTTGCGCTAATGTAAATATAAACACAGAAAAACACAAGTAATGAAAACATCTGGCTGATATAATATGAACATAATGATATTCAGAATCTTTTAGGGTCCTTAGTATCAATGTCTTGAGAGAAACCTGGCTTGGTTTCAGTCAAGGCATTGATACTAATGTCTCTGAAAGCTTGCTCCAGTTGGTACATGCCATTATAGTAAGTCTATTTTTTTACAGAATAAGCAAACTTTGCCAGAATGATAGAGGGGAGAGGCAATTGAAAGGAACACTTCCTTACTTTACAACAAATACTGTTTGCTCTGACCTCATTTTCTTTGCTGAAGCTTTGGTGGCAAATCAGATTTAGCATTGCTCTCTGGCAAGGTCCGGAGTAGCAGGAGTTTATTTTGGCTGTAGCTGACTAACCTGTTGCATGGATTAGTTAGACTAGCTAAAAAAAATCATCTCTTCAAACAAATTCGACCGGTTTGACCAAAAGCTACCAAAAACAGTGTGGCATTAAACATTCTCACTTATTTTCTTCTACCCTTAATCTGTCTGTGGAGGCCTTAGCTTCTCTACCACGCTCCTAGAGATCATTTAGTGGGCAGAAATCCACTCACCATACTCATTCCAGCTCGGGACCTGGCGGTAGTTCTAGGGCACCTTATTAAGCTTCTATTCGAACTTATCGAAAAAAGTTATCAATAAATGTATTCCTCTTTTATTTGGATGCTTTGTCCACCTGAAGCATGGGTATGTCCTTCACATGCTCTCCAATATTCCTCATTCCATTGCACTGCTCACCTTCTGTCTTCCCTCCCTCCAGAACCAACCTGAGGGAAGATAAAGACAAGCCACCTTCTGTTTTTTATATTCGATTGTATAATTCTAACCTTGGGCTTTTACACTAGGGCTTCTTTGAGATTATTGGGTTATAGCTGGTCTTACATCAAGCCTCATTAGTGTTGAATTAAATGTTTTTTTCTTGGATCAATAACCCAAATTAAGGTTGGTGTCAATCTGTTGGGGTTTACTAGAGCTTAAAAAGTTCTAGACTTCCAGCATAATTGGTGGGTACTTGTTTGTGGACTAGTGTGCGATAGTGTATTATAAACTAAACTGGTGATCGGGTTTGTTGATCTCAAAGTTTTTTGGTTTAATTCCTCTTCACAGCCTGTGAACGGTCTCCCCACGGCCCAGACGTGTTTCTTCCAGCTGCGTCTTCCTCCCTACACAAGCCAGGCCGTGCTCGCCGAGCGTCTACGCTACTCCATCCACAACTGCCCCTCTATAGACATGGATAACTACATGCTGTCACGTAACACTGATGCGGCGGACGGCTCCGACACCGAGTACTGACACCATGCTTCGGTCCTGGACTCCCAGTTCCTCCTTAACCTTACTTCTTTGAGATGCAATACGAAACGCTATGGCTGAGGGTCTCCGTGTGATCCGTTTCTGATTTAAGGGTACTGACGTGTCAGTCGTTTATAAACTTTACCCATGAGTCATGTTAAAGACATATTAAGAGCGTGAGAATATTCTCAGACAGCCCAAAAGAGCTGGAGGGCTTGAAAAGGAGAAACAGAAGGCGTAGAATTTTAGTTAAGCCGTTGAATTTTAGTTGCATTTCTGTTTTAGAAAGAAAACTAACTTGTTTTTTTTTTTATTGCCACTTTTAAGCAACTCGAACATTCATGAATCATTGGGTAATTTTCTAATCCTAGGTTTGGATGCTGGATACTGACTTACGGTACGACTCTGAGGACAAGATTCTGAGTAACGCTCCTCGAGACTTTTTATTATGAATGTAATACTCGTGAAATGTCGCACATCCTGCACTCTTATTTTTATTTGCCAAATAGTGTTCTCATGATCTAGCCATGGATAGACTTTAGTTTTTGTTTGTTTTTTGTTTTGTTTTTTTAATTTAACATGTGTGGAACTCTAGCGCGTGCTGTGAATTGTGTTTCTCCTTTAGAAAGATATGTGCCAGCCGCTCGTACGTCTCGGCGTTGGCTCCTAGCTACGGGTTGGGTGCTGATTTTGAAAATAGGGCAAATTCTCCTCTGTGTCTCCATGGAGATTACTGAGACTACTGTGTGTTGTGGTTTACATTATCGCTAATTTATTCAATTTGTTTTGTAAAAAAGAGCGAGTCGATGGTTGTGCTCAGTAAGACCTATATGCATTAATATTAAGTATATGACCGAAAAAAGAGTGAATATTAAAATTATTTGAAGCCTCTCTTTTATCAAGTCATCTTTTGTTTTGGACAAACTGATCGAGCGAGAGACCACACCTCCTTCTCTTTAACTGACATCCATCAGTTCACATGGAGATACACACCTTTTTCTGTTAAAAAAAAAAAAAAAAACCTTTCGATTGTTTCACCTTCTTTAAAACGTTGCCCACGTCGCTGGAACTCAAAGCGGATTTAGAAGCTGATCCACTAATTACTGATCCACTAATCCCCCCCCCCCCCAACAGAAACTGAAATGGGTTTTTTTTTTAATGATTCGTGTTCACAGTCAGTGTAAAAGCATCCGTTTTTTTTCTTCTGTACAAAGAAAAAAAGAGAACAAATCCTGCTTAGCAGCGCAGTGTGATCGCATCGCAGTAACAGGCTGCATTAAGTGCTGAAATTGCAGTCGTGACACGCATTTCCCAACATGAGACCTTATTGAAGCACCTGTTTTATTTGTGTAGGATTCACACCATAGTCAGCAGGTTTGCAGCTGCTCTTCTCTCAGACCCCTCATCGGCCAGCTCACTGTTTTTAGAGCTCCATTTATCACTGCTGTGAGGCACTGCAGATTTAGGGGGAAAAAAAAACACCAGAGATAGTCAGACACGCATGACGCTGATTCTAGCGAAGAAGAAAACAGGGCAGAAAATAGGATTCATGTCGAACCGCTTCTCTGTTCTGTGTGTATATTGTCTGAGATGCAGAAGGAACCTGGATTCAGTGCATGACCTTTAGGTCACGTGGGTCTGCTGGAGCCTATCCCAGCGCACATAGGGCGAGAGGCAGGGGGTACAACCTGAACAGGTCTCCAGTCCATCGCAGGGACACACACACACACAACCACACGCACTCACACTCACTCTTGTGGGCAATTTCGAATCACCAATCAACCTAATGCACATGTTTTTTGGAGTGTGGGAGGAAACCGGAATACCTGGAGAAAACCCAGGAACCCACCTTCTTGTTAATTGTTAAAAGTGGCTTTAAGACCAAATTCTCTCAAAGATCCTGACCTCCGGCTAACTAAAGTCAGTAAAGATCATTCCAGGATAAATTATAACAAAGTTCTCAGTTTTTCTCATATTTTTTCTTCAGTTCTTTAGGTTCTCTTAAGGTTTTTTTTTGTGTTTTCAGGCATTCTCTGTTTTTTGGGGCTCTTTAGAATTGTATATGATGCATCTGGATTCTTCTGGGGTTTTTCTCAATTCCGCAGCTTTGTTAAGAATTTCTTGAGGTTCCCTAGGACTCTAGACTTTGTTGGATTTTGGAGACAGGGTTTTGTATGGTGTCTTTGGATTCCTTTAGGGTTTGGGGATTCCTCAGGGTTCCTGAGATTTTCTTGAAGTTTTTTTTAATTAAAGATGAAGCTATGGATGAAGCATTGTTATCCATCCATCTAGCTCCATTGCTTTTATTACTGGAACACTGTGTAATGCTTTAAGGAGTTTCCAAGATGGCTGTCGTTTTCCAACCGTATAGGCAATTAGATGTTGCTCCATCAGGTTGCCACGTCAGCTCCACTCTAGTGCGCAATCTAGCATTTTGGCCTCTGGTGGTAACATTCGAGCCTTATGAATAATTTAGAGCTGCAGGGGTTCATAAATGCCTCTCCAGTCTGGCAGGGGGCAATGTGGTGATGGCATTTGACAGACTCACTTTTTCACAACAACCTACGTACATTCAATCATCCATCTTCTACAGCTGCTTATTCCCTAGGTAACCTTAGGAGAACATGCAAACTCCTTGCCCATGAATCGAACCCGAGACCGTCTTCCTATAAGGGGACCATGCCAACCACTATGCCACCATGTTGCTCTACCTGCATATATCCTTTTTTTTTTTAAATCTACATCTGTCCAGAGTCCAGCTCTAAAATAGTCTAGTGCTTTAAATTAAGTGACTTGTCTAGGACAGTTAACTGTGTTAATCGTCACGCAATTTCATTTGTCCTGGGTTCGAATCCCAGGCACGGGGGTCTTTCTGGGTGGAGTTTACAATGTTGTTTTACTGGTCTGGGTCCTGTGTTGGAGGAATTCTGGGGGTGAGCTCATGGTTCAGGTGCGGGTTCACTGGCTGTTTGCTGATGCAGCGCCTTGGTTTGTCTGTGATATATGTCTTTCGCCTGAGACAAGGTTAGCCAATCAGGGGCTCTGGCTTCATCTCATCACTTCAGATCTGCAGTAAATCACAGGTGTGATGTATTTCCTGTCAAGGGGAGAGGGAAAAGGTTTGAATAAAAATGGGCAGGGAAAGGTGTGCTTTGGGGCCAAAGGAGGAGAGCAATCAAATGTACACACACACACACACACACACA
>JAOTQW010000016.1:3589284-3619406 GCA_026260075.1 Sisor rabdophorus
AGATAGATAGATAGATAGATAGATAGATAGATAGATAGATAGATAGATAGAGATAATGAAGTTGTGTATGTTTCTCATTCTTTCCCTTTTTCTCTTTCTCTATCTCTCTCTCTTTATTTGTTTCTCTCAGGTGTGGTTTCAAAACCGTCGCGCTAAGTGGCGTCGCCAGGAGAAGTTAGACTTAAGCTCCATCAGTCCCATCAATCTGCAGGACTCCTCAATGCTGTCCTACCCAAGATCTCCTGCTCTCGAACCCTGGATGGCACAGCCATGTGGCTCTTCATCCACCTCTCCGTTGCACTCCTTTACTCCCTTTCTCACTTCTCCGCCAGTTTATACTCCTCCATCCTTTCTCGGAACATCGGCAGTCAATCATGCTCTGCCTCCAGTTGGTCCTTTGTGTCCTCAACCTCCTCCCTTTACCTTTCACTGCTCAGGCTTTATGGACTCGCTGTCTCTGGAGGATGTTTACCCTCGCAACTCCAGCATTGCCTCGCTAAGGATGAAGGCCAAAGAGCACATTCAGGCCATAGGGAAGACTTGGTAGATCTCATCGGCCCTTTCCCCAGGGAAAAATGGACTGGTCCAAGAACCAAAAATCAACACAGTTTCTCTCTAAGACTCTAAGAGAGAGAATATCGAACATGATATTTAAAGTACCCACAAGAAGGAAGATTACGAAGAAGCCCATAAGAAGGATAGGAGAGAATTAAAAATCTCATGCCTGGTTTACCAGTTTTATCCCAGAGACATCAAACCAGCTTTAAAACAATTCTTCATTTTAAACATTTTTATAGCAGCTTTATCACAACGAAGGAAATTAGTATCATGATAAGAAATATGATTGTATAAATGTCAAAAATGTTGAATATTACTATGTTTATATTGTAATAAATTGCAAACTATTATAGGTTTCGTTCAAATGCATGCTGCAACTAAAAGCAAGGAGAGAAATAAGAAAGGATGATAAAACCGAAATGCACACTAAAGCCCATAATCTAAAAATAAACAAACCTAAAATATTGAAAAGTTTTTTAATATTTTTCAGAAATAGAAAAATTTTCTAGGGCTTCACTTTTTTTTAGCTTTTTGGGATTTTTTAAATTTTAATTTACAAAAATAGTACAACCAATAAATAATAAAATATATATTTTTTAAAAACAGGAAATAAAAGAATCATTAGTTCATTTATTTATTTTCTATACCCGCTTATCCTCCAACTTCGGGGTCACAGAGGTCTAATATAGTTTACGTCTGATGTAAAAAAAAATTAATTGATTCTCTCATCTGCACCTGTATTAGAATTAGCCCGCTTAGTCTTAAACTTATTAGCAATGGCAAACTTTATTCATTCATCTTCTATACCCGCTTAATTCTGAACTTTCCGGGGTCACATGGGTCTGCTGGAGCCTAACCCAGCACACATAGGGCGAGACGCAGGGGGGGTAACCCTGGACAGGTCGCCAGTCCATGGCAGGGCCACGGACATACAACCACACGCACACTCACATTTACTCCTGTGGGCATTTTTGAATCACCAATCAACCTAATCCACATGTTTTTGGACTGTGGTAGGAAACCGGAGTACCCGGAGGAAACCCACGCAAGCGCGGGGAAAGCATGCACAGAAAGACCCCAAGCCCGGGCTTCGAAGCCAGGACCTTCTTGTTGCGAGGCGACCGTGCTAACCAAACGTCACCGCGCCGTGGTGCCATCCACTGCCATCTAGTGGTGCATCAAAAACATGTAAAAGAAAACTAAAACAGCGTGTATCTTTACCGCCCTCTCGAGGTCATACATTTACAGCATTATTTTTACGCGCTTTCATGAATGTGAAGCAAATTCTAAGAAAATTATTTGATTTATTTTGTATATAACAACCTTATAGGATTATAGCTTAAACTATTAAACAAAGCCTGAAACCAGACACGCGAAAGAGAGTTTTATTTTGTTACGCACTACAATGTCTTTTTAAAGAACTCCATCTAAATATTATTATATATCATTAATTCATTTATCTTCTAACATGCTTACTTCCTAACCTGGGGTCACGGAGATCTGCTGGTGCCTATCCCAGTGCCCATAACGCGAGAGGCAATGGTAAATCTTGGAGAGGTCGCCAGTCCATCTCAGGCCACATATAGACAAACACCCACACAAATTCACTCCTGTGGGCAAATTTAGAATCAGTAAGCAACCTAATATACACGTTTTTGGACTGTGGGAGGGAGTAACGCGGAATAAACCCACGCAAGCGTTGGGAGAACATGCAAACTCCGAACAGAAAGGCCTGGGAATCAAACCTACGACCTTCTTGCTGCGGGGCGAATGCGATCACCGTGAAGTCGTGTGTTTCTCCTTTATGATCGCCTCCTAAAAGGTTTTGTAACCAGTGCGGGATCTGAAGAGTGAGCCATTAAAACCTTCGCGTTCTAATTAACGCGACTCATTTTGGAAAGACGTGACGGTGAATTGGGCTCGTCATTGTGTTGTCGGACAGCTGTGAGAATAATTGCAGCTCCTTAAGTCTGACTTTTCATCAGGGACATTATTTTCACTTGAATCGTCCATTTGGGAGGAAAAAAAGAAAAGGAAATGACTGACTGACGTTTAAGCACTGGACAGAAATGGAAACAGTAATAAAGCAATAAAGTGACCATTGACTCACCGTTGTGTTAGCGATTAATAACATCCAAATGATGGCGTCACTTTGGAAATGATTCTAACGCTTTGAAACTGGTGTCCTTACACTCTGGTAGACAACCAGGCACTCAGGTAGACAACTCTGGTAGACAACCAAGACGCATTTGCTCTGTTTAATGGTAATAGTTTAATTTTAATGCTAACTTATTTATAGATAAAATGGACTTTTATATTTGTCAATTCTGTTTAGTTATTTCCTCCGGGTACTCCGGTTTCCTCCTACAGTCCAAAATCATGTGTATTAGCTTGATTGGTGACTCTTAATTGCCCATAGGTGTGAATGTGTGGTTGTGTGTGTTCGTGGCCCTGCGATGGATTTAAGTGATTTCACTTAATTTAAAGTTTAATTGCTTTAACTCTTTTGGGCGGCAAGTGTGTGTGTGTGTGTGTGTGTGTGTGGAGGGGGGGGGTAAGACTTTATTGAATACTTTTGATGAAATGACAGTCGCACCAGCCCAGAGGAACATGATGAAACACGCAGAAAAAAGAAAAGAAAAAATCTTATGAACAAAGAAAACGTCCAAAAAATAGAGGTTATTTGGAAGCTGGAGTGGTGCACACACACACAGACAGACAGACAGACAGACAGACAGACAGCGAGATTTTAGACAGCGAGATTGTGTTTATTTTCTAAGAGGTGCGACTGCCACGACGCGACGTCCTTCCTCACCCGCTTCATCCGCACGATTTCCGACTAAAGATCAGACGCGGGGGTCGTCTTCAGCTGCCGTCTGTGTCTCTCGTGTTTAACGCCAATAACCAAAATCTTACTGCCTGGATTTAGAGCCAGAAAAGACCAGACATTAGATAAGAGTTATAATCAACACAATGGCATAAGTATAAATATGTACTGAAAAATATTTTTTAATAATTATAATAATAATCTCGGTTTTTATTTTCTTAATAAACATATAGTCTTTTTTAATTGGTGAATTCCTTGGACTACGATGTATTGTTTTAGCCGATCTTTCGCAACGTCGTTACTCACCAAAAAAAATCAGATTTGACCACAAGGGGGAGCTTTTAACAAATATTAATAGTATAGCTTGTTTGTAATCACCTGATTCTCATGACGTAAAAATGCGCCCGGACGTTAATATATTTATAATGAAGGATAAGAAGGAAAGTTTAAACATTTTTTCTAAAAAAAAAAAGATATTAAAAGTCCCCAATTATGTTATATGTGATGATAAAATCACATGAGAACTTTCTGTCAATCTAAAATATTTGCCCCCTATTGAGGCAGTAGATAGAGGTAACTACAAACATTCTACAAACATTCTCTTATTCACCGTTTTCACCTTCCTCCTGACAGCAAATGTGAGTTTTCAAGTCAGCGTTTCCTTTATTTTTTAGTCAATTTCTTGAAACATTCCACATGAGCAAGTATAAAAACATTTAATTAATTTTACATCATTTTTTTTCCCCAGTTTGATAGGCTTTCGGGGTTTCTGCTAGAAAAATTACTTCTGTTTCTCCAGATGCATCTTGCGAAACTGCAATGAGGTCATGTGTATTATTATAAGTTTGACTTTGTACCGAATGACAAGCTTATGTAGCTAGTTATGTGCTGGATGTTAGCTAGCTCAACGTATCCAAGAACAACTACAGTTTACTTTACAGTCAGATCAGTTACGCAAGCATTTGCAACGTCTTTTTCTTGTTTTTAAACTACGATTAACCCAAAATGTGGGCTTGAGTATTGCAGCTGATTTATAACAAAGACGTGATTATGGTGTTTTATAACAGTTAGTGTACATAGTTTATAACATCATTATAATCATTAAGCGCACACCACTACCACCACCCACCCCTGGACAATCACCAGACTGCAAGAAATAAATTAAACACACAAATAAATTCTTGTGACTTTTCTTTGAAGACAGTTTTCCATATCTTTTTTTAATTTTCTTTTTCTTATCATAGTTAATATAATCTATCTTGTATCAAGACGACTAACAGTAAGTTAGAAAGGTGTTAACCCCACCTGGTTTACTTTTTTTTGTCGTGCAAGCTGTTTTTCCCATAATATCCTGCGCTCCATCAAGAGCTTTTGTCTGTCCTTCACATGCTCTGTCTCTCTCTCTGGTCCAGCCAGAAACTTGACAAGAGCTTGCAGCAGTCCAAACGTCTGCATGTGTGCGTCAGCTTTTGCTGTGAATAAATATGCCTGAGCGTTTACGTTGTCCTCATCCGAGCTCAGCGTCTCATCTGTGCTTTTCTTACCCATCAAGTGTCCTGTGGAGAAAGACCAGGTATACATATAGACTGTTATAGAATAACCAAACATTTTCACTACAGTGTTAAATACTGGCTGAGAAAGCAGGTAATTTTATAAAATGCCCCCTAGTGGGCCTGTCTTGTGGGAGAATAAGTTATCATTATTTTTCTGGTAGTTTTTTTTTTACAGCGTTTTTTAATTACTATCACTAGCATGTTAGGTAACTATGAACTGTTTTATTTATGAAAACAGAAAAAATTGAATAATTGTCCACTATGTATGTAGATCCATTAATGTAACTTAATGGATCTAAAATTTTTCAAAAACATTACTAACAAGAGGAAATAATCAACATTTTATTATTGCTTCAGAGTTTATTTAAATCCAATTATTATTTAAAATAAACAAACACTTCATTAAGGTTAAAAAAATAATTGAAGCAATGATAAGCTGTCAACGCAGATTTTAACAGCTCTTTGATTATATCAAACGCTGATGATGTGTGTAAGTGTGTGTGTGTGTGTGTGTGTGTGTGTGTGTGTGTGTGTGTATGTGTTTAGGAAGGCCAGAGAAGCTAATTGAATGTAAAAGAGACAGAATAATTATCTGCTGTCTGCTCTAGAAGGCTTTAAATGGTGAGAGAAGAAGAGGAATTGATATTAATACAATTTTGGAAGATAATATACACTTAAAGCACTGACAGTTTATTTATTTATTAATATTGATATTATTAATATTATTATTGAAAAATAAAATTATATAAAATGAAATATATCCTTAATAAATAATTGAAAAAACCAACCTATACTCTCCTATAAGGTGAACCTTAATTAACCTTGTTATCCAGATGATAGGATGTTTTAAGAAAACATTAACGAAAAAGTAAAAAGATACGACACAACCCTCTGTTTACAAATAATAATGTAGTAATATTCATTATAAAAATACAAAAATGCACTCCTCACAATACTATAAAAAGGTAAAAAAAATGAAGTCACTAAAAGAAAGTGACTTTGAAGAGAAAAAAATTTAATGAAGGAACAAAGAAATAAAGAAAGAAAGAGAGAGAGAGGAAAAAGAAAGAAAGCACAAAGAAGGAGAAGAAAAGTCATCTGAAAGACTAAAAGAAGAACATTTTTGACACACTTTTGTGACATAACACAAACTTATTTTCTGCTAGTTTATGTAAACATAATTTTCACATTGTCCAGCATTTCAATGCCTTTTTGGAATCGTTTAAAATGTAATTTGAGTTAATTCTTAGGTTCACATCTAAAAAACTCAATCTATGAATGAATGAATAAAAGCCAGCCATCCTGCTCACCCACAGCCCAGTGGTTTCCAGGCGCGTACATTAACTTGTCACTTTGTGCATCGTTCTGCATCTGAGCGTCGCAACCAAGGAAGACTGGCAACACAGCCACCAGCCACATGACGGGTCTGTATCCCCACATGCTGACGAAGACGTACAGATGGACGTCTGCTGCTCCTGTTGTGCAGTGTTGTACGAGTGTGTGTAAAAGAGTGTGGAGATCACCGTATTTATACTAGAGCAGGACAGAAAGAAGGTGAACAGCCTGGAAGTGTAATGACGTCTGAACGAGAGAAGTGTCAATCAAGGCGTTCAGGGTTCATGACGAAATGTCAGAAGATTATTATGGTGATTAATATAATAAAGGCCGCCTTGCCCTCCACCTTTATCCCCCACCCACGCCCTCATCACCAACAGACCTTTCGAAATGATGAAACTGATACTAAAAACAATTTGTTTTATTTTTGCTTTATTCCACAACTTACAAAATAAATCTGTTTTCTTTTTTTTCTTTTCTTATTACTTTTTTTGTAGTTTATAATATTTGTCTATTTTTGGCCTTTTTTTTCTTACTTCTTCTCTAATTTACCTGTTTTCCAAAAGTAAACATTTCCTATTTAACTAATTACAATCAAAAGTTAAAAGTAAAAATAATGTATTATTTTTAACGTTCATTATTTAATGAAAGTATCACATGATCGTCTGTTTCTTGAAGAACCCAAAACAAGCAGCATTATTAAAAAGTCTCTAGCACTCAAAGGTTCTGTTAAATATCCTTGATTATGGGGAGGTGGTTCATAGAGAAGCAGCTGAATAAAATTCAGCATGCATTAAAAAAGCCTCTAACCTGTTAAGACCAGTGCTGACTTTCTGTTCATTTTTTCAGACCAAAACGTTTTTACTAATTACTAACTCCGCACTGCAAAAAAAATCTTTATATCAGTAGGGTTTGGGAAACTGGCCAAAGTTACATTTAAAAATGCTTGGTAGTATGATAAATTTCTAGCCCTCAAATTTTCTTATTTAAAAACCTTAAAATGTAATTTTACTAGAATGTTATTAGAGCACGAAGGTGAGACACAGTCCTTAATTGTGGTAAGGAGGCTTATTGAGGTAAGGATGTTAAACCTAGTCCAGATGTTTGTAAACTAGGTGTCGGGTTGGATCTGGATGATCAAAGATTTTGATCAAAAGGTGACTAAAGCTTGGAGTCCTATAAAAGCTGAAAACTCTGGAACCCCCGCGGTCTCTGGTCTCAGTAATTTGAGCCACAGGCTGACTTCATGTCTTTGTAATCAGCTCAGAGTGGTGAGTGTTTATGTTGCTAGGATTTTCTTGTCTGTCACTCAGCTTAGAAATAAAGTGTAACAGACAAAGTGAATCACAGCGTGCAAACACCGCTGCTCAGGTTGATAAAAGAATATTACACACTTGGATAAGGAACAGAAAATCCCCTTTGTACTGAGCAAGCAGGAAAAATAGAGTAATAATATTGGAATAACAAATTGAGCAAACCCTCAGACTGAACCAATGAATTATTCATTTCTAAAACATTGACACACACATATAGTTTAGCCTCTACTTATTCCAAAAATAGTAACTTACACAAAGTCTCATAAAGACAGACATTTACAGTTACAGACACCCGCAAACCCTTTTTTAAACCTTTCTTTCTATCTTTATTTCCTGTTAAAGACCTCTCTGCTCTCCACCAGAGGGCAGTATTTATTTTTAAATTGCAATTTGTTCTGATCCAGTAAAATCATATCATAGTTATGTCTGCAGATATACTTATATCATAATTAGAGTCTCAAACTAGTTATTTCTATTAAACCATAATGGTTAATATTGTAAAGTATCATTGACATGCTGAGATGTTTTTACATCACAAAGGTTTAATTATTTTTCTGAATATTATTTTTGAAATTTGAAGAGGAAGAATAAGGCAGATGTTTCACCAGATATTTAAACTATGTGCCACCTAATAAGGCATTAACATCGAACCTTAAACAGCAGGCTTTTGAGAACACTTTGGATAATGTGGCTTAGGTCAAGTGTCATGAACAAATTGAGATTGAAAGATCATGGCTTCACTCCCCAGCACCACCAGGCTGATAATGCTGGGCCGCTGAGATGCTGGGTTCCTTAACGTTCAGCTGCTCGGTTGAATTATAGAGACAAGATAAATGTAAATTGCTGTAAATATTTAACTGTTATGGAAAACTAAATATTTAAATATTTAGAAAATTAAATATTTAGCTGACGTCAAACTGTCAGGAATAATTACAGTGTTTATGAGCTGATTAGGGGCAGCGCGGTGGTGTAGTGGTGAGCACGGTCGCCTTACAGCAAGGTTTGATTCCTGGGCACAGGGGCTCTTTCTGTTCGGAGTTTGCATGTTCTCCCCTGGCGTGCGTGGGTTTCCTCTGGGTTCTCCAGTTTTCTCACACAGTTCAAAAACATGTACGTTAGCTTGTTTAGTGATTCTAAATTGCCCATAGGTGTGAGTGGTTGTTGGTCTACATGTGGCTCTGCGATGAACTGGAAACCTGTCCAGTTTGTACCCCTGCGTATCGCCCTACATGCGCTGGGATAGGCTCCAGCAGACCCCAATGACCCCTAGGTTTAGAAATAGGTGGGTATAGAAGATGAATGAATAAATTGTTTTACTCTATATCTCTCTGTCACTCTCTTTCTCACTTTCATTGTTTCTCCCTTTCCTCTGTCTATTGCTCTCTCTTCCTTTCTCTTTTTATTTTTATCATTATTTTTCTGAAATCAAAAAGCTTAATTATGTGTATCCAATTCATTTTCTGTGTATTTTGTCACAAAACAGAGTAAAAAATCCTAGTGCACACAGGGATTCCCACATATAGGTAGTAAAATAGGGGACAAAACACAAATTATATAATTTTTTAAATCGTCTATTTTGTATATACGAACAAACCCACGTTCAAAAACGTAAACAAAAACAAAGACATGACTGTAAACAAACGGGACAGCGGTATTTCCGGCTTCGTCACCCGTCTTCGGTCAGCCGCAGACTGGTCATCGCGGGGGCTTATGGGTAAGAGAAATGTTTTATGACCAAATAAAGCATTGAAGTAATATATATTACATTTAATCAAATTTATTGTTTTCGTTTGAAGAGCATTTTAAAAAAGAAAAAAAAGAATCAAGTCAGTTTTCTTTCGATTTGTACTTTTCTTTTTCGAGTTTTTCATTTAGTATGAATATTATCATCTTGTAGCAAAATTCATAGCATGTTGTGTAAAAATAAAATATAAACCATAGAAAATCTGTTTATGTGTAACTATGCTTCTAACACGTACTGATTTGCGGCGCGCAAAGATTTATGGGTAAATCCCTTTGGGACCGCTGCTGTTAAATAGGAATATTCATCCAAACGTCGTGTTTACAGATTAATTAAAGACATTGAACACGTCGCTTTCCATTGGTTATCAAAGGACAACATATGGTGATGAATTACTTTTACCTTTTTAGATTATTTTTAAACGCGAAAGGCAGAGTAATCGAACACAAGCGTGAGAGGTAGTCACGTGACTGCTAAAGGATGCTGGGGGTGGGCAGCATCAGCAGCATCCTCTGTTGCAGTGTCTCCCAAAGCCTTTCAGAATGAGAAAGCAAAAATGTGTCTATCATCAAGGCCTTTTGATTTGATTTGATTTGTTGCAAGAAATGCACTGATACTTGGTTTGTTTTTAATCCTTCCCTTCATTTGATGCTTTATGCACCTTATTTAATCCTGCTGTGGTGGTAAATGGTGCAGCAAGAAGCATGGCTGGCCTTCTTGCCACAGATATTTATCTTTTTTGCCTCCCATCTAAGGAAGAGAATTCTCCTATCTGAACAAAAAGCCCTGCTTTACAGTAGCACTCAGGTAGGTCGCTGTCTGTCTCCTGCTTCTCTTTATTAGTGTTTTAAAACAAATGTTTAATTGTGAAGTCACACAAGGCCTGAGATTGCATAATAGGTTGTGCTGTTACACACACACACACACACTGACACACAACACACACAAACACAGTTCAGTTGAAATGATTAACTCCTTTGCTCGTTCCTTCAGCAGAGGTAACCGGGTTTCCATTGGCTGAGGGATTTCGGGTACCTGTGGTGGGTGTTTACATGGTGATCACATCTGCACCGGGTTTACTGTTATTTCTACATAATCCCTTTCATGATCATGTGTGTTTATGATTGACATACGTGTATGATAAACAGCCGAATTTTCTTGAGAGCTTTATTCAGACAGTTAGTTTAACTTGGTGATGCAGAGAAAATGTGGACTAATGACAGCATTATTTTTTAATGAACAAATTAAGGTTATTTTTATCTGTTTGTAGCCCTATTTGGATGGCTGAATGTGTGTGTGTGTGTACAATATGTACAGTCTAAATACTATTATGCCTCTGATGGGTCCCCACCAGTCTAGCAAACAAGAAATGTGTGTGTGTGTGTGTGTGAGTGTATATGTATATAAATACCAGTAATAATAATAATACTTTTTTTGCAGTCTATAAAAATGTTATATTTAAAGTACATTGCAATATAAATGTAGAACAAATAGCTAAAAATACAATAAATACAAAGCTACAATAATTTTTATTGCTATGCTTATTTCTGGGACAATATCTATGAAAGTGTCAGCGACAACTAAAGGAGTGGAGAAGAAAGTCATTCAACACATACAGATTATACCTAATTATAACCCATGTAAATTAATTCCACACTAAAGAGGGTGACCTAAAGATCCAATAAGAATGAAAATGTCGTTTCTAATTAAATAATCAACTCTGGAGTCGTTTATTCTTTTATCCTCTGTACCCGCTTATTCCAAGCTCGGGGTCACAGGGGTCTGCTGGAGCTTATCCCAGCGCACATAGGGCGAAAGGCACAGGTACACCCTGGACAGGTGTCCAGTCCATCGCAAGACCATACATTGACAAACATGTACATGTTTTTGGACTGTGGGAGAAAACAGGAGTGGTCTCTGAGGTAATTGTGTAGTAAAACAACGTGTGTAAAAAACAAAAACATGTCCCATACAGTACATTCTTCCTCTCTGAGTAAAGTAGTACTTGTTGGTACTACTTTTGATATACAATACATACTTTTTGAACATTAACAAGTTATGTTCTATATTTAAAATTCTGGGTGGCATGAAGGAAAAAAAATTGCTTGAAAATTAAAAAAAAAATTTTAAGTGAATGATTTAAAGCAACTTTAAGCTTTTAGAAAGTGCCCTTTCACCACTTTCCACCATTTTCCCAACATGACCAGTTGTCTCTCTTGTAGGTTCATGGGATAGTAAAATGTCAATTGTATGTGTACTTCGGAGTCCAGGCTAGAGTAATTGCTCAACCAAGAACATTCCATGGACTGTTTTTTACATATTAAGAATTCAAACATACATTAAACTACTTCACATACATACATATAATAATTTCTGTGGACGTATGCTATTGTAGACAGAGTATATATAATATACTGAGTATATATGAATATAATGGATTCAGTGCAAACATATTCTCTTTTTGGACAAACTGAACAGTAATGTAGCTCTATTTAGATGGGATTTGTTGGATATGATCAGATTTGTCTGCTGTCATTATTACAATATAATCTATTTGTCAAACTTTGTCAAAATCTCTTTGTCAAAGTTATAAACTTTACTTGGAAAAGATCTTTGAAAAAGATCTGTACTTTGCACAGTAAATTTAAAGTTTATTTGTAACACATTGGTTATAATCATTATTATTATTGTTATAACATCATATTAGCATCAGTTTTATACATTATATTTAATATATAGTAAAATTTTCTCTGCTGCTTAAGGAGATTTGATTAAAGACCATGATGCAAGTCCATTTTCTTTGCAAATTTTCTTTTTGCATTTCTGGCTAAGTGTCCAAGAAAGCACCTTAGTTTTTCTAATGATTTACCCTGGTGTGTAAGAGAAGTGCAGATTTGCACTGCTTGATCAGTAAATAAATTTGAAAAAGTCATCATGGTGTTATGGTCAAAGTTCGGCTTAAAGGCTCATCCTCGGTTCGGCTGCTGTCTGAAAGATAAGATAAGAGAGCCCTCACTGTCAGCTGATGTCTCCCATTGATGCAAAATCCACAGAAATAGCCCACTGACATCATCTTACACAGGGTACTGCATAATGAATGTTGTCGAACAAACTGCCAGATCTGTGGCATGGTCCCTAATAAGGATTGAATCTGTGTTTTCTGTTGATTGATTGATTAATTGATCGATTCATTCATTCATTCAGTTACAAAAGCATTATCGAGTTCAGATTCTGACTTAGGAAGCTGATGACGCTTTACTTCTAATCCGGGTTCACTTGGGTGGATTCTGTGTCAGGGCTCTGTGCAGGACCCTTGAATTGCTGAAATTGACATGCTGGATCACTGTTTATAAGCAAAAAGGAGTTTTTTGTGTAGTTGTCGAAGAAAAACCGGGTCTGGATATAGTGGTGAAAGGTGCTCATACATACAGAAATTTGCACTAGTTCAGTGTACATAATTCTATGATTAGGCTTTAAAAAACATATATTATTACTTGTTTCGTCCTTTATTTATTTGCTGTGTAATTTCCAGCGAAATCAGTGCTATCGATATTTTATTTGGCCTCTGATTCACTGAGCACAAATAATCTTTGGCTTTCATGGCCGATGTGTGATTATATATTATTATAGCAGCTCGGTGAGCGTCGAGACCAGGCCCTGATTACACTTACACATACACCCCTGCAAAGTCATTAAAGCACTGCAGCCGCCATGATGACCAGCCTTTGTTCTTTTTTTTCTCTTAAGGTACTTGAAGTCCTGTTTTCTAATCTTTTCCTTAGTTTTTCTTTTTTCCCAACCTCTCCTGTCTTCCCTCAGTTTTCTAGATTCGGCAGCTGGTTGCATTTGTGAGCCAGTGCTGTCTCTTCTGACACACACACCACACACACACACCACACACACGCAGACAAAAGGCCAGAGCTGCCTGACGAACACTGCCCCCTTTTCCTTTGCATCTGCGAAGACACAGGGTGACCCACAGGACAGAAGGAAGGGATGAAATAAAAACAATAATAAAACACACACACACACACACACACACAAACAAACACATTCACAGTAACAGGATGGGGCCTGAATGGAGCCGAGTGCAGCATTTGCATGGAGCAGGGAATCATGGAAGATTCCCACTAGATGAAGAAGCAAAAAGATTTAGGGTAGGCACTGATTCGTGCATGTTTGCATTGCTGTGTGTGTGTGTGTGTGTGTGTGTATGGCCTTTTGTTTTCTCTTTCTCAAGACAGGATGCTTGTATTGCCAAGAATCAAGGACAAAACAGCTGATTTTAATTGACAGATACTGTGCTTTCTTTCTCTTTCATTCTGCAAGAAATAGAGGAAAAAGAGAAAGCAGGGACATTGGATAAAGAGAGAGGAGCATGAACTGGAGAGAGTGAGAGAGTGAGTGAGTTAAGGGGGAGGTAGTGCAGGAAAAACGGAAGAGCAAAATCAGTGCTGCAGAATGGGGTAAAAACGGAGAGACAAGAATCAGAAACCAGGCCAGGTACCGAGCCATGTTTACTGTTTACTACTCCTATCTGTTTTTTTTCTTTTTTTAGGAAGCACACAAGGAACAGGAAAGAAAGGGCGAAAGAGAGAAAATGCATGATTATCCTCAATTCTGGCTTGTTTTTGGTTTACGATTTATTTTAATCCCATTTGTCCGTCCATCTGTCCATATAAAATCCATTCTTGAGCCTGTCTTGTGCATGTTCACTATCCATGAGCATGCAGGTGTGTTTTTTAGGCCTACTCCTTACTTAAAGAGGAGCACTTGAGGTCTTGTGCCATGAAAACTTTATCTATGTTTATTGTGGATGATAACAGCAATGAGTTCCAGTCGCATTTTTTACATATATCAGTAATTCCTTCATCCTACTTATGGGCCACATCAGGATCATCAAGTAATCATCACCTTAAAGGTTTCTGTAGAAAGTAAAAAAATTTATTCTAACATGACTATCAGAAATGTTCCAGATCTGAGGAAAATGTGTGCGAGTGTATGTCCTGCTAGGGTGCACTGCAGCACACACGTTATATGAAAGGACCGGAACTGGTTTAAACCGGTTTGAGGCAGATGAGGAACAATGCAGTGACTGTGCTTCAGGGCAGATTGCACTGACTTCCAAACAGAAAACAGAGCAAAAGAAGCCTTAGTGCATGTTAGCAGGGTCATGGCAGGGTTTTATACTGTACAAACCAGGATTTTACTTCTGATAAAGGAACAGGTTCAAAAGAGGGCCAGATAGCACAAGCCGTAATAGCATTAGCAGCCTTTTGTGGGTCACGATATCATGAAATCGGTGAGGCTGCACAGGCCAAGTCGCTGTTTCTCAGATGTAATGTGACCCATGAGTGCTGCAAGGGAATTTTAGTTGAAAGAGAGAGAGAGAGAGAGAGAGAGAGGGGAAGGATAGGAAAGAAGGAAGGAAAGAAAGAAGGAAGGAGGGAGGGAGGTGTTCTTTGGTGGCAGAGGATGAGACAGTGGTAAATTTGAGGGGGATAAAGAAAGAAAAGAAGGATGAAAGAAGGTTTTTTGCAGTAAAAATGGTCAAAAGCAAGGGTGAGGAGTGCTTCATTTGCATGCTTTCACTACTCTTTGTGTTTTTGTCAGGATCTCTGCCTGAATTCTATCAGACTGTGTTGCTTTATGTGATTTAAGGCATCTGATATTTCTAGTATCTTTGCTTGCTGGCTCATTCATAGGCCTTAAACTCTTTTGCCCCTTGTTTTACCCTTTCTTTTCCCAGTTTAGTCATGTGTTTGTGAGTGGATGAATGTGTATGTGTGTGTGTGTAAAAGAAGAAAATTGAGAAGGAAAAAAAGGAGGAGGGGGAAGGCCATTTTGGACCTGGCTGTGCAGAGCGTGCAGATGTTAAGAACAGTAATGGAGGATAGGCTGGCTGCAGTAGGCTCCACCACTAGACATCAGTGCGGTTAGCGCTGAAGGGTGATCTTATCCTTCATATTCTTGGATTTGATCTTATTTTTATATCCTCAGATGGGTTAGGAGAAGGTTTGACATGTATTCATTCACCAAACTTATTTGTGCATATTATATATTCATTCACCAAACATCAGAATACACTAAAATCTTGACATACAAATTGAATTTGTTTTGGCAGTTATGAGCTCTCAAGGTGAAATGTATCACATTTATGTTTTACATTTATGGCATTTGGCAGATAGCCTTATGTAGAGCATTTATCTCATTTATGCATCTGATCCATTGAGTTTTAAGGGCCTTGTTTGAAGGTCCAGCAGTGGCAACTTTGTGGTATCTAACCCTTATCTTTCAGTTAGAAGTCCAACGCCACTGCACAATCACAATACAAAGTTCCCTATATAAATTAATGCAAATGCAGAGAATCTGTTCCAGCCATCTAAAATACCAATATTACCAATTTCCAAAACTATAATTAATTACTACCATAAATCGAGTAGCTTTCGTGTGTATTTGGTACTGTGTAATGACTCTTATGGAACAACTTTTACTGATTAAAAAACTTGCTTAAGTTGGCCTTGTTTCACTTTCCACTGATGCAAACAAGTGCCTGGACATATGTGCCATGCAAATTAGTATATTAAGGTTCCACTATACTAGAATATATACGATGTTAGAACGTATTACTAAGCAACAAAACACCGTAATATGTAGATTAACAAGTAAGGCTATTGTTATCACCTTATAAGTAATGTTTTTATATACATTACGAACATTGTGTTATACGACATGCACCAACGACCTATTTTAGCTACATTTAGGGTCATGAACCAGCTGCTTAACAATAGCTATAAAATATTATCTAAGAATCGTAAACTGTAAGCTAAAGACGTAACAATCTATTATATAGTTCTGACACTGGAGACTCCCTTATTAATAAGACCATTGACATTATATGAGCTGTTGCTATAAAAATGCTAACATTTAAAAAGCAACACAGTAAAAAATACCCAACAAATTTAGACCAATCACAATTTAGAATCAAAAGTTCTGTGGTATTTTATGTAGTAGTGAGTGTACCAATTTTTAACGCATTGCTAATCTTGGTGGAGCTGTGATTTCATTCATTCTTTCATCTTCTATACCCGCTCATTCCCTAACTCTGTGTCACAAGGGTCTGCTGGAGCCTATTCCAGCGCAAATAGAGTAAGAGGTAGGGGTACGCCCTGGACAGGTCGCCAGTCTATTGCAGACTGTGATTTCCGTCGTGTTAATTAATAAGTTTGTGATATAAACATAATTTATATTAAATTATTTCTTCTGCTGCACTTCATGAGGTATTGCAAAAGAGACTTTAAAAAGGGAGGATAAAGTTTGTTTTATTGTCAAACTTACATTTATTATTTTTTTCAAAGGGTTTTAGCTCATTTCCGTAGGACCATGGGTGACATGAAAACCCCGGACTTTGATGATCTACTTGCGGCCTTTGACATTCCTGATATGGTCGACCCCAAGGCCGCTATTGAATCGGGCCATGATGATAACGAGGGGCAGCTCAAACCAAACATCCACCATGAAGAAGACTCCCATGTAACCTTAACTCATGATGTCGGAGTAAGCGTTATAGTCAAAAATGTTCGTAACATCGATGCCAACGATCATTTGCTTGCAGACAAAGATACGCACTCTTCAGTTGGAAATGGAATACACAACGGGTTTATGACCATGTCGCCTAACAACAGGTTCAGCAAAGATAGTGACAAGCATCAGAAAAGTGGAAATCATGGAACAGAAGTGACTGGCTCAAGGTATAACCAGTTTAGTCCTATTTCCAGTGCTGATGAGTTCGATGATGATGACAAAATTGAGGTAGATGACCCTTTGGAAAGGCAAAACAATTTACCTCGTTTCAGACCGAATCCTCTTACAGGACTTAGCTCCAAGCAAGAGGAGCTTCATTTCAATTTTTCAGGCAATCGAACACTGAAGATGGGAACTAACGGCAATTATAATTATTCAAAAGCTGAAAACACTGATCACAATGGTACCTATGCACACACCAATACCTCCAATCCTTCAAAACTGAGAAAAACAGAGGACCATTCCAAACAGGTACTTAATGGGCAAAAGGAAAAAAAAGAAAGCGAGCCAGTTGTTGAGTTGTGTATGACCAATTTTTCTCAAGCCAAGGCTAAATCATCAGCCAAGCTCTCTTCCTGCATCGCTGCTATTGCTGCTCTTAGTGCAAAAAAGGCCAATACGGACTTAATAGCTGCTGAGCCCACTGTAAACAACCAAGACACTCCAAAAGAGGCCAAAGAAATTCCAAAGGTGACCGAGAATATTTTAGAGCAGGAGTCAGCACTGGAGTTTGCCAAAAAAGTGCTTTCCAAGCAACCAGAGAGTCCTTGTAGTTTTACCAGCGAAAACAGCAGTAAAGGGTCTCCATCATCTTCTGTGGGATCCATCCCCGTCATTCCTAAAGTGCGTATTAAAACCATCAAAACATCTTCAGGCCAGATTAAGAGGACAGTTACCAGGGTGCTGCCAGAGTTTGACCCTGAGAGCCTGAAAAAGGGTGTCGACTGTGGATCGATTGTGGTATCTTCCTTCCTTTCCTCCCCCACTTCAAACTCTGTTTTGTCATCTCCTACCAGAGCAGCACTTCCGGCCACAGTGGTCACAACTTCCAGTGGCTCAACCATTGAAGTCACTAAGCAAATGACCATAAAGCCTGTTGCTACTGCTTTCCTACCAGTGTCTGCAGTAAAAACTGCTGGCTCACAGGTAATCAACCTTAAACTGGCCAACAATACAACAGTAAAAGCCACAGTCATACCTGCTGCATCTGTTCAAAGTGCCAGCAGTGCCATCCTTAAAGCTGCCAGTGCTATTCAGCAACAAACTGTAGTGGTACCTGCATCCAGCCTTGCCAACACCAAACTTGTGCCAAAAACTGTGCATCTTACTAATTTGAATCTCCTTCCCCAAGCTTCATCAGCCTCTGAGCTACACCAAGTTCTGTCAAAACCCCAGCAAACTATTAAACATGCCATAACGGCCAGTCAACCTTCTAAAAAAGTTTCCCGTGTGCAAGTGCTGGCTAGTTCCCAGAGTTCAGTTGTCGAGGCCTTCAACAAGGTGCTGAGCAGTGTAAATCCTGTGCCGGTATATGTTCCAAACCTTTGCCCTCCCTCGTCAGCATGTATTTCTTTGCCATCTCGTGGTTATAAGTGCCTCGAGTGTGGTGACTCATTTGCTCTTGAAAAAAGTCTAACTCAACATTATGATAGAAGAAGTGTCCGTATTGAAGTTACATGTAACCACTGCTCCAGAAATTTAGTCTTTTACAACAAATGCAGTCTTTTATCCCATGCCAGAGGGCACAAAGATAAAGGTGTTGTCATGCAGTGTTCCCACCTTATCCTAAAGCCCATCCCTGCTGACCAGATGATCCTGACCCCATCAGTGACCTCTAAGTCCTCAGTTTCAAATGCAACTCCTGGCTCATCTGCTGTAAATCAGGGGAAAAATGAAACAACAGTGATTTCAGCACCTTCTTTGGCCCCTGTAGTGGCTGCCATGCCCTTAGATGAAGATGCTTCCCGAGTGTCTCGATCGAATCTCAAGTGCTTGGAGTGCAATGAGGTGTTTCAGGATGAAACATTTCTGGCCATGCACTATCAAAAGGCAGCTGAGTCAAATGGACAAGTATGTTTAAACACTATAGATCTATTCTTTGCCCCTTTTCTTTGAATCAATATGCATGCACACACGCAGGACATAAAATAACTAAGATTATAGTGCCTATAATCCTTAACAGTGCAGTCTTTTATTCTCCTTCTGCTACAGAAAACTTGCACCATTTGCCAAATGCTTCTGCCAAACCAGTGCAGTTTCGCCTCTCATCAGCGAATCCATCAGCACAAGTCTCCGTACATCTGCCCAGAGTGCGGCGCCATCTGTCGCTCCGTCCATTTCCAATCCCATGTCACCAAGAACTGCCTGCACTATACACGACGAGTGGGCTACCGGTCAGTCCTTGCATCAGCTCCTGTGGTCATTACTCCATTATTTTATTTCTTTCTATCAACGTTTGGTGACAAAATCTCTTTTTGCTTGTATTGTACATTTTGAGGAACAGCTCAGTTCTATAAAATGCAGCGGTGCCAGGTCTGTTTTATTTTACTAACTTGATTATGTGCCTTGATTTCACTTCTGTCCGTGGATCTGGGTTCAAGTTCTGGTTTAACAAAGAACACAGAACCTTAATTTAATGATCCAGTAATTTACCCCAAAAAATGACACCACATTACTGTTAAATTTTAGAATGTAGTCACTTTAAGCTTGGTATGCTTTGAGGTGTGTTTATATATTTGTGTAGTTTCTCAGTAATAATAAACTTTAAGAAACATATGCCTTTAATTGCAACTGTAATTAAAATCATACAGACCTGACACAATGTTTTTTGTGTCTTTTAAAGCTAAAATTAAATCATTGTTGAAAAGCATCTGCTTTTATATTTAGTAAGTCCAAGTTTAATTGTTTGATTGTTTTTTGTTATGTTCTTCCTCAGGTGTGTTCACTGTAGCGTGATATTTGCTGATGTCGCTGCTCTCAAGTCACATACACAGAGCTCCCACTGCGAGATATTCTACAAATGCCCTATTTGCCCTATGGCCTTCAAATCTGCCCCGGGGACTCACTCGCATGCTTACACCCAGCACCCCGGCATGAAGATCGGAGAGCCCAAGTGAGTCTAATTGAACCTTAATGTGTACAAAAAATGTTTATTTGAGAAGATAGACTGTTTTATTTTTCTTTAATTAGAGACTAATGCTAATTTAATGCAAGTGTAAAACATTTGCTGCACACTTTTGTTTTCAAACAGTAAATCTGTGTAATTGAATTATTCACAGTAGCTGGTTGGTGGTTTTTTCCACACCCAGCTTCTCTTGTCCACTAATCAGCACTTGCTAATGAAAAGGGCAGGTGGCTCTTTGTCACAAAACATAATCAGAGCTCAACCAAACAAGCACTAACGCAAACACAATAAAGAACCGTGTCATGTGTATTGACTCTTGATGACACGTTTGAGTAAACATCTTTCATTACTGCCTATTTGGTTCACATTCAGTGACAGATTATTCCTCGCTGTAACAGATGCGACTGCGATTGAAACATATCCTGTTCACATTAACTCTGTTTGTTTTGCATGTTGTCATTTCCTCACTGTGGCCATGAGGATGATGGGTTTTTTTCTTTTTGTAACTCTTTTATTATCATTAGCATTATCTTTTGTTAATGTCTTACCATGTTACCAGGAAATTGTGGTGTTTTTGGTAATACAACAAGATGAGGGTTTATTGGAAGATAAGGAAGAGTCCTCATTAAGAAATCATGTTTACAGCTGCTCTAATGCTTTGGATATTTGACTCACAAACATTCCTGAATATTAATGCAACATAAATATAAAATGCAAGAAAAATGTCACTTTTCATTTTTTTGTAGGTTGATCTACAAATGCTCCATGTGTGATACAGTGTTCACACAGCAGATTCTTCTCTACACACACTTTGACCAGCACCTCTCCAGTCAGAAGGTGCCTGTATTTAAATGTCCTGACTGCTCCATGCACTATGCCCAAAAGCAGCTCATGCTGGATCATATTAAGGTGAAACCAAGAACCGACCGTTGTGACCTTTATTCTTCCTACTGGATAAACAATAAAACTGTTGTTTTTTTCTTACAGTCCACACACGGGATGCTGAAGTCTATCGACGGTCCTCCAAACCTGAGTGTCAATCTTCCACTGAGTAGCAAGCCCATCAACTCCAACAGCAAAGATTCGGCTCCTCCAGATAAAGCAGGCAAGAAGTCCTACTCTCTGCTAAAGAAAACCGTAAATGGGACCGACAACAGGAACAAAAAAAATGTCTTGGCCTCCTCTGTGTCCTTGTGTCCCGGCTGGACGTGTAAGGAGTGTGACCGACTCTTTACGCAGAGAGAAGTTTTCGTTGCACATATGAAACGAGAGCATGGAAAGGTAAAGGGTTTGGTGTTACATTAAGCTAACGTTGGCATATGTTTTGCATGTTTGCATAGTGATTTTTAAAAAAATATTTTAATTATTGTTCTTCTTAACAAATAACACAACCTATTTTAGTCATATATTGCTAAAAATAAATGGGCAGATAGTGAGTGCCCAATACACCACGGCTCTGACCTACCAGCTTCTCTTTAAAGAAATACTTCACCCAAGAATTGAAATTCTGTCATTTATTACCTACCCTGGTGTTGTTCCAAAAGCAGAAGGCTTTCCTACAGTCTAAATACACTGTAAAATATTTTTTATAAAATCTGATTGCTTTCTACCACCCCACCCACCCATGGACAGTAAAGTGACTACCTGTTTAAGCCCCCGAAAAGTACCAGGATGATTGGCAATCTGGTTTGTTTGAATTTTGGCTCAACTGTACTTTAAATTAAAAAAAACAAAAATACAGACTTTATCTCACAGTCATGAATGTACCAGGACGCATGACCCAGATCCGACCTGATGTTACATATGCGTTGTACCTGGTGCATTGTTTACACTCAAAGAAAGACACACACAGTATAAAAGCTGTAGATAAATAATAATATAAAATAATCATTGTAGATTTTCTGTAGCTTTTATACAGTGTGCGTCTTTTTACGAGTTTAAACAAGACACAACGCATGTGTGTATAACATCATCAGTGTTGGCCAGTGTAGGGCCAGAGAGCCCTTGGAGTTTATCCAAAATATCTTACAGTGTGTTTTGAAGTCTTCTGTTGAATGGTTAGTAATTCATGTCACACAATTTTTTAAACTATTCCTTTAACATCCCTCAAGTTCATTCATTTATTCATCTTCTATACCCGCTTCCCGGAACTTTCCGGGGTCACGGTGGTCTGCTGGAGCCTATCCCAGTGCACATCGCCAGTCCATCGCATAGCCACACACACACACAACCACACGCACTCACCCTCTCTCCTATAGGCAATTTAGAGTTACCAATCAACCTACTGCACATGTTTTTGGAGGAAACCGGAGTACCCGGATGAAACCCACGAAAGAGCAGGGAGAACATGCAAACACAGCACAGAAAGACACAGTGCCCAGAATTCGAACCCAGAACCTTCTTGTTGTTAGGAGACCGTGCCATCCCTCAAGTTAATAAGACATAAAAAGCCGCAGCTTACCAACAACATAAATCATTTCTGTCCTCAAGATGCCGAAAAACGAAAGTTTTGACTGGTCAAACACAATTATCGTTACTGGAAGGAATTTCGCTAAACATCCTCCTTTATGTAAATGTATTTTTATTTACACTTCTTTTTTTATACTTCTTTTCTCACACAGTTTTTTTTTCTGTTGAGACCTGTTGTTACCTGACTCCAGTGATTCTGTGACTCTCGCATAGCGCTTGCAGCCTGTTCTGCACTCAGAGTGTAATTTGAAACAGTTAGGAATCAGCGGTGATCAGAGAGAGTATGTTACTGTGATACTTCTCATGTTCCTGCCACTGAAGCTGGGGTTATTGAAGTGGCCCCCATGCAGAAATAATGGCTCCTAAATGAACAGTTTAGCCCAAACGCCTGTAAGGAGAATAATATTAGCACTTTAAAGTAGAAATAACATAGTTCAGGTTAGCCAAGTCGTGACTTGTTTCCTGATGAGTTTTAAACATACAGAGGTGATTAGAGCGACATAGCGCTCTGAATGAGGGCTGAACAGCAAGAAGGGTTCATTGTTTATCACAAAAACAAATTGTTTGTTAAGTGTAATAGGTGCTTGATTGAAACATTGCTTACTGTGAGCATTAACAAATATTATTCCAACATTTTATATGTTTGTTCTTTTAGTCATTATCCTTAAAGCAGCAAATATTTATTGTCATCTTTTTCTCTCCGCAGCAACTGAAGAAGCATCCATGTAATCAGTGTGACAAGTCTTTCGGTTCATCACACAGTCTCTGCAGACACAATCGCATCAAACATAAAGGCATCCGCAAACTTCACTCCTGTCCGTGAGTGTCCAAGTTCGTCTCCTGCTAGTCTGCGTGAAGGAGGAAAATTAGAATGTAAACAGTGTGAATTTTTTTTATTTTAATATTAAGTGTGGAAAAAATACACATAACTGACAAACATTTTTATAAATATGTAGCATCAGTACAAGGTTTTGGTGGCCTTTATACTGTATAGAAGCAACCCCTTTCCGCAGATTTTTTTAAATCTCTTCTTTTTCTCTTTTTGGCTGTTAAGGGGACATCCTCTGCACTCTATTTACTCACAAACACTGACTTGACAATATGTCCTCATTTATCACATCCATAGACCTTTATTTCCTGCCTGTAGCTCCATTTCCTACCAAGACTTTCACTATTTGTTGAAAATATTGTATTTCATAATAATGGTTAGCTTCTATACTAGAATGATCATAGGTAAAAATGATCATTTTTTAATATGATTCAGAATGTGGGGCATTTAACTAAAAGTGGATAGGTGATGTAATTTTTTGGTTTATCCTGTAATAAACAATATATGTTTTTTTAAAAAGTAGTTCTCAATTTTGTACTATTATAACAAAATAATATGCTTATTCATCTTTATTTTGCATTATAAATTTATTTAAAATCATTAGAAAATCTCCATAATAACAGAGTGAGTCAAACCGGCTTGTATTATTTGCAATCGCCGCCCGACCCCCTTCTGCCTTACAAAAAGAGCAATTAAGTGGCCCCCACAGGACTGAAGGATAAGGAATCAAATACAATTGAATCCATAACAAAGCAAAATGTAAAAAAATCCTGGATCTTGTTATTTAGTAAGACTTAACATTCTTCAACTCTCACATCAAACATCTCATTGGATTGGCGCAGTATTAGTGAAAGGACTGGCAGATTTTTCAACAGACCCCAACCATGTCGCTAAAACAAAATGATGTTTTGTAGTTATGTATTCTGCACAATTTATAATTTTAAACTGATTTTTTTTTCTCAGTCACTGTCCGGACTCCAAACGAACCTTTACCAAGAGGCTGCTGCTGGAGAAACACATCCAGCTAATGCATGGCGTGAAGGAAACAGATAGAAGATCAGCGCTGGAGTCCAGCAGCACAGAGGAGGCGGTGCCAGATGAAGATCAGGTGAAAATTACTGGCTAAATAAATTCCTATCATAGTTTCCCCTCATCATCTTTCTTCAACATTTATTAGACAAGCGTCTTATAACTGTCTTATGCAACTTATAAAACATACGCAAGCGCGTCTGCATACACGAGACTTTTTCATGGAAAATGAAAATGAGGAAAAATCTTAACCTAAGCATTTAACCTTCAGCTTTATTATGGTTTCATTTAACTTTCAATTAAACATTTTCAATTAAACAGCAGCTAACTAGCATTACTGTTAGTTTGCCATTGGAGTTTAACTCTGAATCATGGCAAACAATAAACATAAGCATCTAAAAATACTTCTTATTTCTTATGAAGATCTTTTTACAAAACAAAATTTTATTAATGTAAAATGTATTGATTGGGATTAAAAATAATTCTTGGAAATGAGATTCTACTTTCCTCTGTGTGAACTGTGGCATCATTTTTTTTCCCTCATTTTGTTATGATGTTGTTTTCTGTTTATGCAAGCAGGGACGCAGTCCCAAAAGAAAGATTAACTCTGATGGCGAGGACGCAGAAGAAGAGGAAGAGGAACATGGGGAGGAAGAACGTTGTGAGGGGAATCCCAGCCAAAAGCTCACTGACTCTTCATGTTTTCAGCCCCTGAAGAAGCTGAAGGTGAGCATGTTAAAGACTCACAAATGCGCTGTGTGCAACTTTTCCACTACCGAGCTGCCGCTTTTCCAGAAGCATCTCCCGGCACACAAGACAGATGGCTCTTCACACCAGTGCTCTGAGTGTGGCCTGTGCTACACGTCACGTCATTCGCTCGCGCGCCACCTTTTCATCGTGCACAAGATGAAGGAACCTCCAAGCACCGAGCAGCAGGAGAACGCTCCTGAATTGCCCGACACACAGTGCAGGGTGTGCGGGAAGACTTTTGACACCGAGCCGGCTTTAAACACGCACATGCGTACGCATGGCATGGCCTTCATCAAATCCAAAAGACTGAGTATAGCTGACAAGTAAGTGTTTCCGAAACCCGCTCAGGGTTGGAGATCAAAACCTGTCTTCAGAATCCGAGACTGAGATACAGAATGTGAACACGACCTTACACATATTCAGAAAAACCTAACAACTTGGATTGACAATGGACCACTGAGATGTTTTTGTCTCGTTCGTGCATCTTTGTATGCCTCATGTGTATAAATCTTCCTTATAAATCCACATATCTATAATAGATGTACAAATATAAAGAAGCACACGTGTGTTGGAGGATATGTAATATATCGAAAGTGGAATTATGTGTATTTAAATATCTACAAAAGCAGCATTTTGTACACTTTATAATAGATGTTTGTATGACTGTCTGATAGATCTTTTTATATGGCAAAAGTGTTTATTTTCTATTCAAACCGTCTTGTCCTTGTTTTCTCCAGCGAGCCTAACCTCAACATCTTCTCCAAAAACCGGACTCATTTAGAGTTTTCTTATTACACTTTTCAATTGTTTTTATTAATTATGCAAAAGAGTCTTTGGTATTTGCTGTACTTGAGCTGGGTGGCGCAGTGACGTAATGGTTAGCATGGTCGCCTCACAACAAGAAGGTCATGAGTTCGAATCCCGGGCTGGGGGTCTTTCTGTGCGGAGTTTGCATGTTCTCCCCCATGTGCTTGCATGGGTTTCCTTCGCTTTGCTCCCACAGTCCAAGTGACTCTAAATTGCCCATGGGGGTGTGTGTGTGCAATGTGTGGCCCTGCAATGTGTGGCCCTGCGATAGATTGGCAACCTGTCCAGGGTTTAGACCCCCGTCACCCCGAGTTCAGGAATAAGTGGGTATAGAAGATGAATGAATGAATGTCCTCAACGCTTAGACCGTCACACTCGAGAAGAAATCTGTCTGAATCATGTCAACATTAGTTCAATTCACATATTATGATTTAGGCCACGCCCCGTCCGAGTCTGAGACTTTTTAGTTGGCTATTTTATTTAGTACAATGCCATTGTTTGCCCACAGTGTGGAGGACATGCTGATCAAGCACTCTTTAAGTTCATCTGTAATTTTGTCTATCAAACTTTAAATACAGGGCATTAATTTCTTAAACTTGGTATCTGGTGTAAGAACTCTATAAAGCGCTGTTTACTATAACTTTAAAAAGGTGCAAACACTGTGGTGTGTTATTTCAGTATTAAAACTCCAACACCAACCACAGGACTGTGTTTCCTTTTCTTCCTGTGTTTGTTTTTATGAATCATCTTCCTGATGAATTTATTTTTTAATACTACAGATAATTAGGCACTTTATTTATCAGCCAGGGGACCCTTACAAACCCTGAAAGGTCTTAGCATCAGTCTTTGACTTATTTCTGAAATTGAAGTTTGTATCAGAGCTTTTTTTCAGTGTTCAACCCAAGCAGGTTTTTTGCCTTTTCTGTAGTCTTACATAATATTTATTTGGTTTTTATTCTAAATTGTTGAAATACAGACGCGAGGTGATATTCATCCTTAAATATCCCTCAGACATCATATCTTTTTTTTTTTGCTGTTTCGTTTCTCTTTGCTGCTCCGTTGACTCCTCATTCGTTCCGACTGGCTCGCTTTCAGTGCAAGAATGTGTCCATGAACCTAAAGCTGCAATGATTATAGAGCTGTTAGCATTAAGATAAAACATTCTTGATCTTTTTTTACTGGTGTGACATGAGATATCATAATTCAACAATATAATCACAATAAAGACATCTTTATCCCAGTGCTACATTTGTTTACACAGTAACATTTTTTTTATGTTTTGGATAAATGATGTTGTGAGAAGGTGTTTGTGCATGAGAGAAGCTGTTTTCGATGGTCGTTTCTTAGGCTGTCTTTCAGCTGTTCTGTAATTTGTCTGATGTTTGTGTAAAAAAAAACTACAAAAATTGTTATTGTCAATAAAAAAAACTAATTGTCGAGATGTACCATGTAGTTCTTTTTTATTGGGCAACAAATATAAAATGTATTAAATATTCTACATTTTATTAAAGAGGAACAAAGCTACAAATTACAAGTTTTGTAATAATTAATTAATTTATTCAACGTCTATACATGCTTATTTCCTAATTCTTGGTTGCAGGGGTCTGCTGGAGCCTATCCCAGCACACATAGGGCAAGAGGCAGGGTTAAAAATCTGTTAGCACGTTCGCTTTTGTGCGTGCATGGGATTACTTCGGGTTCTCTGGTTTCCTCCCATTGTCCATTAGGCTGCATTAGGCTGATTTGTGACTTCAAATTGCCCATACGACTGTGTGTGTGTGTGTGTGTGTGTGTATGTGTGTGTGTGTGTGTGTGTGGTTGTTCGTCTATGTGTGGCCCTCCGGTGTAGTAGGTGTACCCCTGCCTTTCCTTTTAAGTGCGCCTGGGATAGGCTTCAGCAGACCACCGTGACCCTGAGTTAGGGAATAAGCGGATATAGAAGATGAATGCATTTTGAATGCAATTGATAAATTAGGGCATCTTTGTTTTTTTTATGTGCTTATATATAATTCTTCATAGAAGAAAAAATGATTAACAACATGTAGCCCAGTCCAGTTTTCCAGTCAAAGCTTTAGAAAACATACTTGCGTGTAACCAAAGCACTGACCTTTCAGTGCTTGAAATCTCAATTTGCCCGCAGGATTTTCAGTGTGACTGCATCTCCTGATCTCTGTATTTAAATCTAGATTGTGGTAAGTGGACGAAGTTCAGAAGATGTTGCAGGTGAAAACGATCATCTCCCTGGTGGTCTTCTACCTATACTTTTGCTCCTATACAACTGGCTATGGACTTAACATCAGCACCAGATGTGCTCAGGACACTACAGTGTACTTTACAGAGCTGAAGAAAAATCAACCTGATGAATATGCACTACGGAGTGAGTTTAAATCACTACCTTTAAAAGGGGGAAGTTTCTATCTCTTAAATGTGACTATGGTAAAAAAAAAATTTGATTAATTACAAAATGATAAAAATAAGTAAAAGGTTTGATCTATAATTCAAGATCTTATAATTTTCCAGCACAATTCACAATTTTGTATACTACATCAACATTCCACTGTATATTTTATTTAGGCTTAATACATTATTGGAATGTTATTACAGGTTATAACTTTTATTATATATTACTTCAAATCTGTTATTTGAATGACTTTTCTATTGTTTATATTTTGTCTATTTTGCAGTGTGGTCTTACTGATCAAGTCACATGGTGCTGATGGGGGGGTCTATTTTATTACTATTTTTATTACTATTACTATTTTATGTTTTTTAATCAAAAAATGTAATTAAATATTTTATAAATATATATTAGAGATTTATCAAGTAATTATGTATTTGACATTTTTTGTGCATATCAACATGCAAGTTGTTCAGTGTAGTGTTATGCTATAGCATAAGGCACCACAGATTTTTTTTTTCAAAGGTATAACTAGAGATTGAACATAACTAACTGTAAACAAATAAAATAATCTTTAGTTAAGATGTTACATAATAAAGACAATGATAAATTGAATAATTACAACACAGAGTCTTTAATAACACATTTATTTCTTTTTAGCAAACAATTAACTAAATGAATTTAAAAAAAAGATTACAGTGATCTATGTGTTCTGATCAGTGTATGATGCGCTTGGGAAGATGGGAAGTGATGTCAAAGGTGGAAACGTGAACAGAGTCGGCTCTCTGCAGGAGTGTGTGTCTGTTCAAGGCCCAGGATTTGGAGGACAATATTGTCAGATCTTTTATAAACAGGTAGCGGTACACAGCATATTAACCTAGTATATAGTAAGTATAATAGTATAATAAATCCTATGCTTTAAAATAAAGATACAATAGAGTTGTGATCAGAAAAAAATGTTTGAAAGAAGAAGGATATTAAAATACTTCTGTTGTATGTCGTACATTATGAAAGCAAGAAACAAACACTTAGTTTCAGTTCTTAGTTAGTTGTTTTAAAAAGGTTTTTTTGAGCATCTTTAATGAAAGGGGACAGGACAACCTTTTAAATGTATTGTGTCGTTGTCGACTATTAAAAATGCCCTGCTGTCGCCCTGTAGGGGGCGCTAGACTATTTTGTAGGTATCTGTGTACCTGATTCCTGTAATGAAGCAGAAGTGAGCACGCTTATTGTCGATGGTAAGCTTTTTACACATTGCACCTACACAATAATGAGAATTTAGCTGCAGAATCCAATGTAAAACTCAAACTCATAAAAAGGTTTAATAACGCACTTTGATTTTTTTACTGCCCATCCTGCTTTTACTGAATAACAGCAAGCTTTAATTATTAGAGTTGTAGTTTTATGTTTAGAATCAGACTATTATAGTCAAAGTTTGATTGAGCTTATTGGTTGTTTAAGTAAGAGACCATGGTGTAAAGTTAGTTTGATAAAGTTTAATCAAAATTTGAAGATCAGTTATTATTCAGACTATAGAAGTATAGAATACTTCTATACTCTAGAGTATAGAAAATTAAAAATAGTGTTTGATGATTAGAATTAGTTTGATCATAATAAATAAAGTTGAATTAATTGAAATGAAATCACTTTAAATAAAATCCATGTTTTTGGGCATTTGTTGGAGGCTCTTTGGCACCCCAGCAGCTGGTGTCCGCCTAGTTTGCCACGGTGTGTATTACATGGTATCGTGTGTGTGTGTGTGTGTGTGTGTGTGTGTGTGTGTGTGTGTGTTTGTGTTTGTG
>JAOTQW010000016.1:3619506-3634787 GCA_026260075.1 Sisor rabdophorus
TATGGGCAATTTAGAGTCACCAATCAACCTAATGCATATGTTTTTGGACTGTGTGCGGAAACCAGAGTACCCGGAGGAAACTTACGCAAACACGGGGAAAACATGCAAACTCCGCACAGAACGACCCTAGGCCGGGATTGAAACCCAGGACCTTATTGTTGTGAGGCGACCGTGCTAACCACTGCGCCACCCAAATTAAGACTCTTATACTTAAAATTTGAGGACAACAATGAATAATATTTATGTTAAAATGTAAACAATTTCCAGACTAGCATATTAGAATGAGTCTGTTACAGCACATATTTAATAAAAAAATTTATGGAATAACAAATCAGCTTATACTCATACACACACATATGCTTGTTTATCATCCTTGCTGAAAAAATTGTCCAGAAATAGTGCTGTTTTTGGAATTATAGTAATGAGTAAGTCACCGTTACCATGACAACACTGATTTTTTAATTTATTTTTTACTCTTTCTTAGAAAGAAGTGTTCCTTCTCAACCTCGTTCTTTAGCTTCTGTCTCTTAATAAAAATCAGCAAAGTCCCCTCCGACACTGAATACCGTTTCCAGTGAAATGCTAGATAATTAGCAAATGATAAAGCAAGACCTCATCACAACAATGCAAGTAAGAGACAGAAGGTAATTCTTACTTTGTCTTTCACCATCTCCACACCAATGTGCAGTCCTTTTCCCCGGACGTCCCCGACAATCTCATACTTATCTCGCAGTTTGGCGAGCTCCATCAGCAGGTGCGTTCCAACGACAGAACAGTTCTTCTGGATCTGATCCTCTTTAATAGTCTGACACATGTACACACACACACACACACTCTGCACTAGCTTTGTATTTGTATAATTTGTGTACTTCAGTAACATGTGGTGTGCGAAATGTTGGGAAAGTACAGATTAAGACTGTATCCCAATTCGAGTCGGTGTCCTTACGTCTAGCACAGCTGAAGCAATACTGCAGGCCAGAGGGTTTCCTCCAAATGTATTGAAGTGAACTCCGCTAGCAAAGGAACGAGCAATTTCTGCAAAAAACAGAACTACTATGAATTATACAGATTTCCACAGAGGACATAATCCACCAATTTTCAACACTATCATCTTATTTTTACATATAAAACTAATCAATTTATTTAGAAAAGAATAAAGCATTATTTGAAATGAAATATATCCAAAAAGCTGTGTCAACAAAAAAAATGAACTTAAATTTCCTGTGGTTAATAAACGCATGGCAATGGAAACACTACTATGATGTGTTCATTCATTCATTTTCTATACCCTGCTTATTCCCAAACCCGGGGTCAATGGGGTCTGCTGGAGCCTATAGGGTACATAGGGGAACACCCTAGACAGGTTGGCAGTACATCGCAGGGCCACACACTTTAGAATCACCAATCAATTTTAGAATCACCAATCAACCTAATGCACATGTTTTCGGACTGTGGAAGGAAACCGGAGTACATCAACGCAAGCGCGGGGAGAACATGCAAACTCCACACGGAGTTCTAATTTCTTAGAAGATTTTAGTTCTTAAGGCAAAGATTTTGTAATGGAGTTGGCATTTGTATGCTGAAATTTTACTGTATGTTATTTATGTAAAAAATACAATAAAAGACTACCTTATATACAAATAACCCTCAATGTTTAGCATCACTGTTACTATCACTACCATAACAGAGATGCAAATGTTCTTTTTTGTAATTAAAAGTAGAACTAAGTTGTTTTGAAAGGTGACTTTACCCTCGCTGGTTACCACAGCACCCATGGGAAAGCCGTTTGCAATTCCTTTAGCCATCGTCACAATGTCTGGAACAACGCCATGAGCCTGAAATCCCCAGAAGTGACTTCCTGTACGTCCAAATCCGGTCTGAACCTGATATTGGGACAAGAGGTAGGAATCAAATGCCTTTTGATGTTCTAGATGAGAAAAGCTGTGTGATGTCTATCATGGCGTTAGTTTTTACCTCATCACTAATACATAATCCACCTCTTTCTCTCACTAACTTGTAGGCTTTTTTCAGGAAGTTCTTGGGGTACTGGACTGTTCCTCCTAACCCCTACACAAAAAAAAAACAAAACAAAAAAACAGAAATGTATGTGCTGTTGTAAGTTTCTAAAATTTTTTATTTCTCGTACACCACACCAACATGCTAACAGGTGGTCCCCTGTAAGTGTCTTTCTCTCTCTCTCTTTCTCTCTCTCTCTCTCCCTCTCTGTCTGCCTTTCTCCCTTTCACTTTTACTCTCTTTCTCTTCAGTTTCCTCCTCTCTGTCTATCTGTCTCTCTCTTTTACTCTATTCAGTCTGCCTCTTTCTCTTTGCCTCTCTTGGTCTCTCTCTCTTTTCCAAGCCCTAATCTCTCTTTTTTTCCTGTCTTCTTTTTCTCTCTTTACGCTTTCTTTATCTCTTTCTTCCCCTCTTTCTCTCTAGACTGAAAGAAGCATTTTAAAGAAAACGTACAGCTTGTTATAAAGCTCTAAAACTGGAGACTCCAGCAAAAAAATCTATCAGTTTGATCCTCTTCCTTATTAATCCTCCTCTTTATTGAAGGAGCTTTTGCTATAGATTCTTCTAACCTGAATAGGTTCTGCGAAGAACCCAGCGATGCGCTTGGATACGCTTGTATTTAATACTTCCATCAGCTGCTCCACATAGTGCTCGTTAGCCCGACACTGACCTGGGATCAGAACACAGCGTTTATTTGTTTGTTTATTCCAGTACCATCATAAACCAACAACCCACTTGTTAACATTATACCACAATTTATATAAATAAATAGTATACATTTAAATATATTTTGTATTTAGTCATGTATTTCTATAACTAAACTAAATTTTGTGTATTGTTGTTAATTTTTGTATAAAAAAGGTTAAATCTGGAAATCACTGTTGTGTCACTATGCATGTTTGTGAGATTTATGGACGTTGCGTGTCGCTGTGTAAACACTGATATGAACTAGGGTGCTTGTGGTGGTTAAAGCTGTGTTTCCCAGGAATGATGATGTCACTTAGCACCAGGAAAAACATGTGATAGAAGATTTTTTTCCGAACAAAGTTAATGTTCTACTTAGAAATAAAATCTGACCTTGAAGTAAAGTTTAAATTGATTCAGGATTTTTTATGAACTCAGCCTTGGCCAAGTGTGAACAGATAGACAGACAAATAGACAGATGGACAGAAATGCAACACTATGATTATTCATTTATTCAGCTAAACCCGCTTATTCCCTTACTCTGGGTCACGGGGGTCTGCTGGTGCCTATCCCAGCACACATAGGACAGGTAACCAGTCCATCGCAGGGCAACACAAAAGCGAACAACCAAAAACCGTAAACACTCACACTAAATCCTATGAGAAATTTGGAAACACTGATTAACCTAATGTTTTTGGACTCCAGGAGGAAATTGACCCCTTACCTTGTTAACTATTACACCACCGCACTGACCATCAATATGTCTATTTGAATATTTCTTTAATAAATAACACGAGCATGAATATTAAAGAATAAAAAAACAAATGACTACTATCTTGCTCAGGCATGCTGCGTAACACAGTACCAATATATTTACCATCATGCTGCTTAGCTCTAGTCTAATACTGATTCATATCTCTTTGCACTTACTGTGATATCACTTGATTGTGTTTATCTCCCCTTGTAACCAAAAAATTATGTAATTGTAAACCTTTTAATCTTTTCTGCGATTTTATCAAAACACTCTGCTCACAAAGTTATAGAATTACAGAGTTCAGAAATTATTAAACAACAGGTAAGACATTAAGCATGTGTGTGTGTGTGTGTGTGTGTGTGTGTGTGTATGTATGTGTGTACCAGGAGTGCAGCTACACTCTCGAATTGTCTGAACAGGTGAATCTCGGCAGTGACTCCCGCCCCACGGTCCCCTAAACACGTCAGGACACATAGTCTGAAAAGAACATCGGCCTCTGATGAAAACAGGAAGTAACAGACAGGAGATGAGGTGCGCATGAGGGCGTACATACATTGAAGCAGCCCGCACTGGAAGCCACTGGGTATTTATACATTGTGTTTGAGGTCAGACCCATAGTAATGGGACTTCCACCATGATAGGAGCCTCTGCAGCGAAAAACAAACGCAGAAAAATGACTTTTATTTAACATTGGCTTCTTTTTAATTTAATCAATAATGAAAGCTGTAGTTTTCACCTCAGTGTGATGGCTTCAAAGTTTCCTGTGTGTAATCTTGCCATCAGTAAAGCCAGATCATTGGCCTCAGAGCCACTGTTAGTCAGATAGACGACCTAGAAACACACACATACAGATAAATAAATGTTTGTGTATACTATGTCACATTTAGCAAATGCAATTGTTTATAAAAGTGTGTGAGTGTGTTTGTGTATGTTTGTGTGTGTGCACGTGCGCGAATGTGTATGTGTACCTTCAGAGGGTCAGGCAGATGTGACACAAGTTTCTCTGCATATTCCTGGATCTGGGGATAAACATAAATGGCTGAGGTGTGCCAAAGACGTTGCAGCTGCTTCTGTGCAGCTTTTGTCACTTTCCTGAAACACACACACACACAATACTGCCAACGGTGTGCAAATACACACCAGTAAAATGGCAAATCTGATTTTAAATGTAAATATTCTTCAGTATTTTAGCTGATATTTTGTTGGAAAGGTATAAGAGAGATAACAAAACCATTTGCATATTATGCAAATTAGCACAAATTCATACTAGTGAGGCTTAAAGGTATTTTTGGTTTGGTTGAATCCAAACCTGAGAAATATTTCTGTTGTTTTTGCCCCACATTGGACCAAGCACAAGCACTTTGACCGAATTTTACACAAGCTTACGGGTGGCAGTGTCCCAGGCTGACTGTGGCGACCCCCGCGAACATGTCGAGATAGCGTAATCCGTCCACATCCCACAGCCACTGCATAAACCCTTGGTGGATAAAAATTGGCTTCTTATAGTACGTCACCTTCATAGTCATGGCATTGCAGTTCAGCTTTCTGATCTCCAGCATCTGCGCCTTACTCATACCCTACACAACCAGACACACACTTCATTTATAAAAATAGAGTCTCCTTCCAGCTACATCCATGTGTTTTTATCAGGTTACCAGGCAATTGTTTTACTGTGCAAAGTTTGCATGTTCTCTCTGTGTTTCCATGGGTTAACTCTGGTTTCCTCCCACAGTGAGTGTGTTTGGTTGTTTGTCTACGTGTGGCCCTACAATGGACTAGCCACCTGACCAGGGTGTACCCCTGCCTTTCACTCTATGTGGGATGGGCTCCAGCAGATAGCCGTGACCCCATGTTAGGGAATAAGTGTTTATAGAAGATGAATGAATAAATGTATACTGAAAATGGTCACTGCTGTGACTTTACCTGAAACGTCTCAGGTGTGAAGTCGCACGAGGGCATCACCGTCTCCTGCGATAATGTTCCTAAACAAGGAAATATTTAGACATTTGTGCATTTATTTCAGAAATGTCAATGTTTATGTTTATGTGCGCAGCTCCAACTCCAAGTCCTCCGGTTTCCTTCCACAGTACAAAAACATGCACATTAGATGCATTAATTGGTGAATCTAAATTGCCCAAGGGAATGAGTACAAGTGTGTGTGGTTGTTCGTCTACGTGTGGCCCGTCCAGGTTATGCCCCCATGTGTGCTGGAATAGGCTCCAGCATACCCCTGTGAGCCAGGGAATAAGTGGGTTTAGAAGATGAATATGTGAATGAATAAAAATGATAATTCTTCACAGAAATCAATCTAAATCAAAAAGTTAACGAATATCCTAAATTTGACGTGTTTTCGCTGGTAAGATGCTTTGTTTTTTTTTATTATATTGTTAACTATTAACATCACCCGAATTATTAACCTGACCCGACAAAAAAAATCTGTCTGACGCGCGTGTGAAGTTCAGAGTCGATTGCAAAGTCCGAAAGAATCGACTCTTCACTGTAGGATGAACGGTTGGTTCGCGAAAAAAAAAGTTGTATTGCGTAGAATTAGTCAACGATTTTTAGAAACGCTTAGATTTAATCCGAAACTCTGCCTCTTTATCTGGTTAATATATCTTTTCTACACACCCTATGCAAGTTAATAGTGAATAAAACATATTTCAACTTGTTAAGTAAAAATCTATGAATAAATGATAACGTTTGGTAGAAATAATATATAAACACTTTATTAGTACAATAATCCTTTTAATATTAATGTCATGTAAAATTATACAGTTTGTATTTTTGGGTTTTTCTATTTGGAGTGAAATACAAATTGTCAATCTGGCCATTTAATTTATTGACTTTTTACGCTGTTAAAATATTACAAATAAACATTAAACGAAGTATCTTTATTCTATCCCAGAGTGGGTCACCGATATGATATTGAGTTGATCGAGATGAAATCGCGTTTGGGAATAAAAACTGACCACTCGTTCGGTGAAACTGAAGCACAGAATCGACTCTCTTTCCGGTTCTTCTGACCCACCATAAAGCCGTCCGAAGGGCTACGGTTTTATACATGATTTCCAAAATTCTTTTAGCTCCTTCTCAGTAGGTAGATATGAATACTTTGTATTAGGCAGGGTCTTAGAAAAAAACCCACTGGTAATTAACTGCTGTCAAGTCAACCGTCTCATCGAAATGCACTGTCAATCTAGCCGTCTCTTTAATTTTCACCTGCGCATACACGGGGTATTACGGTAGGACGGACAGAGAACTGATCTGAAAATAATTAATAGTCTCACAAAAAAAAAGTCATCAGGTAATTCAGCAATTAATATTTAATAAAGCAGGACAGTGGATGCAATCAAAGCAAATTAGGGTAACGACATAACAACATGCTACATAACAATTTAAGAAACATGACATAAATAACAAGAATACATTGCTGATAATAAAATCACAGTCACAGTATAGTGCAGTAAATTGTATAATAGAAACAAATAAAACTGACGTTGACGTTTTTATTTTGCCAATCGCATCTGAGAAACATTTTAGGGTATTTAAAAAATAAAATAAACATTAAAATACTTTGCTAATAATACAATATTATTATATCTGATATCATACAAATCAGATCACTTTTTGTTTATACCATCAACAACCACACCCTACTCCACCAAACAGTTTTACAACGCTTTCCAAAAAGACTGAAAAATACACATGTTAAATATATGCGCAGTATGTTTAAAAAAAAAGAATAAAAACGAGGCTAATTTTTAAATTAGGAACTTAAATGATCATTTTCATCAAATAATTATTACCATCTAATAAGATCCGTTTGCCTTGCAATCCAATTCTGGTGTTGAACATGTATGTGCAGTGTGAACGTTTCCCACTCTTTCATGACCAAAAAAATGTGTGTGCAGTAAAATGTATGTAGGTTTTATTATTATACTTATATTTGTAAAGTGATTGCTTTGTGATTGTTACATTTAAATTGATTTAATTAATTGAATTAATTGAATGTTATAGAAAGAATATTGCTCTATTGTGTGTGCCTACAGGTATATAAGTTCTACAGGTTTATAATTTCGGAGCATTTTACGATCAATGGTGTATGAGATTTTTTTAAATGATTCACTGTCTAGATTTATTAATGTTTATTTCTGATCATTAAAACAGGTGCAGTCTAAATTCACTAATGTTGCTACTGGACTATCATAAATCATTTTAATGTAGATTCAATGTTTATCCGCTTATCATCATTTTCGGAAAGATTCATTCATTTATTCATCTTCTATACCCACTTAATCCTGAACTTGGGTCAAGGTGGTCTGATGGAGCCTATCCCAGTGCACATAGGGCAAAAGGCAGGGGATACACCCTGGACAGATCACCAATTCATCGCAGGGCCACACACACAACCACACACACTCAATCCTATGGGCAATTTAGAATCACCAATCAACCTAACACACATGTTTTTGGACTGTGGGAGAAACATGCAAACTCCGCACAGAAAGACCCTGTGCCCGGAATTCAAACTTAGGACCTTCTTGTTGTGAGGCGAGCTAGAGCCGTGCTAGAGCACTTACAACATGTTAATAAAAGTAATAATTAACCTAATAATTCGCTTAGTCACCTTTTATAAATAAAATATTATGAAATTAAAATGTAACCTGTGTTTCTGTTCAGCCACACTGCAGTTAATCAGACAATGTTGGGTAACTGAAGTTCTCTTTCTTTGCACAGGAATGTAGCCAACAGGTGATAGATGCTTACCAGTCTACCAGTTTAGCCTCATGTCCGAATGATCCCACAGTCAGTTGGCTCAGACACTAAACCTGATTCTTGTTTCTTGAGTCACAAAACCCTTTCAATCATTTGACACACTCTGACATTCAGCAGCTGAGTGTTTGTATCACTTCCTTAGTCCTCCTGTCATGCCTTGGACTCTCTTTTGTCGATAACCCTAAGTGCTTTTCTATATCAGACTTTAAAACAGCATTCTTCTGTTCTGAATAAAATGTATGTTTCAATTGATTTGAACCCAGGACCTTCTTTTTGTGAGGCGACCGTGCTAACCACTACGCCACCGTGCCGCCTGCGTCAGCAATTAAATCACTAAATTATTTTACTTGTTTGAGTCAATAAATTATTTGTCCCAATCAGAATTCTCTCAGTGAATGATTTGCTCATGACCCAGATTCACTTGTTAACTCTCATCTGTCAATCTCTAACTAAATTCTTTTGCCCATGCCCAGGATTCCTTCCGCTCTCTTTCAAAAGTATAAAATCAAAATTAGAATACTGAATAGATCTTAATGAAACCTGTAGGTGAATATTTTAATTGATCTGAAGCAGGTAAATGAAGTAGTTCAATGGTTTTAATTCATATAGGCTTTGATTTAGCTTTTTATATTTTTATTTTTTGTACCAAAAATATATGATTTAGACAAAACAGAACATCACATGAGTCACAGCAGCTTATACAAAGACAGTGTTCACTAAATATGAAAATTACATTATAAATGAGGCACAATTCATCAAAATTTTCTAGCCAGTGGCTTCTGTCAGGGGAGCATTTATAAGGACGTTGAGCTTGAAGAAGTGACAAGACGTGAAAAACACAAAAATGAAAAAAGAAACTAAAAGGATTTTTTTAAAGCAGCATATTCAGATGGAGTGCTGGAATATTTATCCTATTACAATCTATTGTAAATGATAATAGATAACTATAATAATGATTTATTGTGGTTAAGTGGTTATTATAGTATTTAAAAAAAACATACAATTATTTAAGTAAATGTTAGTTGTTTTTTTTTTGTTTTTTCTATTTTATACAGATTTCTAAAAAAATATTTTAAACAAAAGTAAAACAATAGATTTTTTTAATGCAACCAAATTGCTGAGATGTTTAAAATCAGCCCTAAACACAGTATCTTGTTTCTGTTGTCAGATTAAGGAACTGACTTGTTTGTCATAACACAAACACCATCCTAATATGTGCAAAAATGAGCCTTACTCACATCATCATCATCAACAGCTGGAGAAGTGCTGGAGTATTTGTAAAAACAGATTTAGAAGCTTGAATCAAATAAAGAACATTTTCCTTTGCTAAAATAATTCTCAGATCAGAATTAAAGAATCCTCAACCCATCACATGCACACATGATTACACATTACATTGCAAATAACAAAAGAAAAATAAGCATAAAGAACCCAAACTCCAGTGATTCAGGTACTTGGACATGAATCCAGATGCCAAGTGCTGTGGGTTTGTGTTGAGGTCTTTCTATCATTTAAGTATCCGGTTCCTCTCCTTTAAAACCTTATGAATATTAAGAGCATGTTAGTGAGATGCATTGTTGATTTAGTTTCTAAGGAACTTTGGAACCAGCGTTTTTCTTCATAAAGAATACATTTAGCAAAACAATCCTGACAGAAAGAATCAGACTCTATTTACATCAATTAAAATATTAAGAACATAATATGTAACAGTTTATTTTACTGTTGTTGTTTTTTTTGGTTCGTTTGTTTGTGACCAAAGCGTTGTCTTTTATTTTCTATCTCTAAACAGGTTGTGGGCGACGCAGTGGTGTTGGGTTTGATTCACGAGCAAGGAGTCATTCTGTGTCGAGTTTGCATGTTTTTCCCGCGCTTGCATGGGTTTACTGCCCGGGAGTTGTGCAAGTTCGTTTGGTTTTTGTGCTATAAAAAGCTCTCAGATAAACAAAAAAAATTATTTACACAAAATAAATAAATACACTTGGAATTTAATTTGGCTTTTTGTTACTTACGTAAAAGTCCTGTTTAATGTCATTTGCTTTTATGACAAAGTTCAAGATCATTTATCGGATCGTAGTTGTTTATATTTTGATTGGAATCTGTGGTATGACTAAATGAAAAATCGCTGCTTTGTAGATCGGAATTGTATTAAACTGCATCATATCATAGTATTCTATCGCATCGTATGAGATTAAATGGAACCGAAGCAAACTGTATCATAACGCACTGTATCGTGGTGTATTATAACCTATTGTAACATATGTATTTTATCACAAAAGAATCAACTTTGTATATAGCATTATTTTGCATTGTATTACATCATAATGTATCATGTCCAGATAAAATTTGAACAAACAAATAAAGTGTTTGTAAAACACATTGTACATCAATTGAATGATTGGAATAAAAAAATAGTCATAACTTCATGAAGAGAAGATTGATATCACATTAAGCTAAAAATAACCACTTTATCTGGTCTTTAGTTAACTGATTGGTTAAGACAGAAGTTACCTTCTGCATGAGTATTTGCTGGGAAAGAGTCTGGGACTGAGTATCCAGGGCAATCTGTCTCCTTTAAACCTCTTATTTTTAAGTACTTTGAGATTAACCGATCCCTTAGGAAATCATCATGGTGGAATCAACATATCCATTCCCTAACTGAAGAACAGAGGACAAGGGCAGGAGGGTGTCAGGTTTACACCACTTATTGCTCTCCAGATGAAGTCCTTGGCATTGGCACTCCCCAGGTGGCTGTGGTGGGCTGCCCGAATCACCCTGAAGTAGTAGCACGTTATTTGAAATCACATCTCGTACCTTGCTGTAATTCTCACCAAACGAGGAGTTGGAAAGTTCTTGAATTTGCTCCTCGGGATCAGAAATTGGTTGGACATGAAGGACGTTTTCCTGGTCCACCGTTTGCACCTCAACATATTCCATGGATTGTAATTCAGAGGACTGTGGTACATTGGCATTTGTGCTCTCCGGGTCAGAGAAAATCTCATTAACCTGAGATTTGATCAGAAACTCATCCACACTTTCCAGATTTTCCATACTTCTGCTGACGTGTTCTGACAAGGAGATGCAGGAAATCTCTGGGATGTTGCGGTAGGTGCTTTTGGTGTCATGCGACTGCTGTAAATGGAGGTCCTGTTGATAGTAGTGGTGCTCAGGATGCAGCTGAGGAGACAGAAACATGTTGCTCCACTTCAGAGAGCCGGGCTCAGAGGAAATCCACCCGTTTGGTTTGGCTCCGTTCTCGTTCCGCCTCTCTACGCTCTTGTCGATCAGCAGGGTTCCGCTGTCGCAGCTTCCTCGACCCGAATCGTTGTCTGAAAACATGCTTGCCGACTTCACAGATGCAACATGTGGATCGTTGGAACGTTGCATCTCATCGTTGTCAAAAACCTCCAGATAATCCACTAACAGCTCCTCGTAGCTGGTTGGTGGGAAGCCATGGATTACCAGGGCATTGAACACCTCCTCAGGATTTCCGCTCTGTCAGGGCAAAAGAGCCATTCACATGACTACAACAACAAACAAACGTCACAGAAAAACAAGGGCTGAGATTTGTGCTCTCTAAAGGTCAAAGTCAAAGTCCAACATTTCATGTGCATTTTTCCATATTAGTTATAATACAAATCGCTTTGGAATAGGGAGAAGAACTTTATTTTTAGTGATTCAATTTAATACTTATCTAGCAAAGTATTTATTTTTTTAATCTGAAAAAAAGTCAATAAGTAATGAGTCATGTTTACACCGGCCAAATTGACCAAGAACCCAAGGTAATAATAAATAAATAACTTACAATTATTATTTATAAATAAATTAAATTTATTTAACTTTCTTTTTATTCATGTGTGTGTGTGTGTGTTTTACTAACTTTGAGTAGTTGTTGATCAAAACCTTTAATTTTAGGTCCAGGAACAGGAGGTAGCAGGCAGTGCTTTACACTAAAAACAATAATAGTAAGTAAAAGAACAATAAGAAGAACATAAGTATTTTAAAAAAGAAAAACAAATTTGAGCTCACATCTTTACATTCACATTTCCATTATTTAGCAGACGCCCTGATCTGGAACGACTTAAAACTGAGTAATTGGGGGTTAAGGGCCTTGTTCAGGAGCCCACAGTGGTAGCTTGTTGGTGCTGGGAATCGAACCCCAGTTTTTCTGATATCAGTCCAACACTTTAACCACTAGGCCACCCTTCCCCAATTATCTGCTTTAATAAAACACATACACCCACTTGGCTCACCTGTTCCGCTTAAGGCTTATGGTCCAGATTAGGATCAAGAGAATGAAGGCTGAGAAAACAGCAACTAATATCCACACTGTGTGATCCTCATCCATGACTGCCGAAATAAAAATTAACAAATCAATCGCCTTGTTTGATTACCTAATTGATTTTTCTTTTTATAAGAAAATAATGCACGCGTGTATTTTACATTTTGGTATTAATCCCTATATAAAATACAGTTTTTAAACATTTTGTTTATTTTTAATATTTAGTCTATATTTAATTTGCACATTTCTATAAACAAACTTAGATAAACTGCTTCAAGTTTGTGTAAATGTAATTTATTTTATGACTTGCATGTGTGTGCGTGTGATTGCATGAATGAATAAGTGATGTGTAAAAATAAACTATAAATAAGGATAAGAGGAGGAAATAATAAAAAAATAAGAGTTGAGACGTTTTCCTATGAGATCAGTCCGTCTGCAGCTGTATGGCGACATTGAGGAGACGAAGCGAGCATGAAAGTGTCAGTACAAGGAAGAAATAATGTAATTTGAATATAATAAAGAAAAGAAGACATCAGACACACGTCTGTGACTGTCGCGAACTATACGCTTCATTCATTCTTTTTTATTTTTAAGATAAAAATATTTTTTGAAAATAATGTATATAGTCATGAATAGTCATAGCAAAAAATAATATTTTGAGAGAGGGAAACAGAATTAAAAACTATGCTGTTTTGTATAAAATAGATGTGAAGAATTTAAACCCTAGATCCGGTTAAAATAATAATTATATTAAAACTTTTACTTGACGTTTTAATTGACTTTACTCTTGTATTTTTGCCCTTATTCTTGAAGTATACATTTTAATTTAAAAATTATTTATTTAATCTTCTATCCTAGATCTTTTTTACTGGCACTTTACAACAAACAAAAAGGCTGTTCCTGGCGGAGCAATGCTTAAAATGTTTCTTACACTCTGGCATCTGTATGTAGACAGGATGTGTCCATTCGCTCCAAAAGCCGTGATCTGGTTTACACCGAACCTGCAACAAGTACTCTTTACCAGAGAGTAGACTGAAAACGTTGTAATATTTCTGCAAGCCGGCATTGTACTCCTGCATGCACACATGCAGACACACAGACACAAACACAAACACACACAAACACACAGATTAAAAATACAAAACTAATAAAAAAGATAAAAGATCAAACTAAACAAGACAATCAGCAAATCAAATAATAGAACCAAGTCAGATAAAATAAAAACATAATGCTTGATTAAAGGGAATGACTTAAAAGAACAAACGTTCGTTCATTCATTCATTCATTCATTTATTCATCTTCTACACCTGCCTATTTCCTAACTCAGGTTGACAGGGGTCTGCTGGAGCCTACATCCCAGCGCACATGGGCAAGAGGCAAGCATACTCCTTGGATAGGTCTTCAGTCCATCGCAGAGCCACAGATAGATAAACAACCACACACACTCACACTTACTCCTATGGGCAATTTAGGAATATTAATCAACCTAATGTGCATGTTTTTCGACTGTGGGAGGAAACTGGAGTATCCAGAGTAAACCCACGCAATGCTGGGGACAAAAGTAAAGATAAAAAAATATAAAGTGAAAGTAGTAAGGTACAGGATTGAAAACCCACACAGACCTCCCAACTGTCGGCTTTGATCTGTTTAACACGAATCTGGTAGAAGAGTGTGATCCAGCCAGAGCGAGTGTCTGCAGACTGTGGCTTCTCCCACGTCACTCGAATGAACGGTGTTTTCATCTCCCCATCATCCATCACCTCCACCTTCACTCCTTCAGGCGTGTTTGGCTGAACTGCAGAGAGAAAAAGAGAGAGAGAGAGAGACAGAGAGAGACAGAGACAGAGAGCGAGTAAGTAAGTAAGTGAGTAATTGAGTAATTGAGTAAGAAAGAAAAATAAAGGAGAGATAATCTAATGAAACTGCAACAAGCTGGGTTAGATGTTTGATTATTATCGCCAAGTTAATAAAATTACTGATCTGACAGGAAGCAGAGAAAAGAATTAAGCAACAGATAAAGGAAACAAGGGCTAAATGTGGCGAATGAAAGCGTACCGATGTGAGCCACGTCTACCTCGAACGGTTCAGACATAATGCTGCCCACCGAGTTGGTGGCCTTGACAGTGATGTTATAATTCACCCAGAGAGACGTATCGCTCTTGTTAAAAAAACATGAGTTTGGACCTGCAGTCTTATAATCCGGACACTCGTTCAGCCTGTCTGACCTGCAGAGAGACAGATAGAGGGATGTATATAAATAGGGTGAGAGGGTTTGAGGTAGGAAGTAATAAAGAAATGAGTTGTGAAGAGGATCTTCCTACCCATCCAGGCTGTAGTAAAGGGCGTAGGTGGTGTTGGGATCTGTGTTGTCTCCCGGATCCCACCAACACGTAAACGTCTCCTTTTCAGGTGAGCGACAGATCACGATTCTGGGTTGACCAGGAGCCTGGAGAGCTTCTGGGGAGAAGGAATGCATACAGAAGAAGTTCAGAAGAAAAAAAAATTTAAGATGAAGGAGTCAACGCCTAGAGAACAAATGAGAAAGACTAAGAAACGAGAGGATTAGACAGAAAATAAAAGGAAAAAAAAGAGAATAAAAAAGAAATAAGTGACGGAAAGAATAACAAGGAGATAAATATATTATGATATTAAAGGAAATAATTATATAAATAAAATTAAGTTGAAGTAAATAAGTATTGGGCGGTACGGTGGCACAATGGTTAGCATGGTCGCCTCACAACAAGAAGGTCCTGGGTTCGAATCCCGGGCATG
>JAOTQW010000016.1:3672332-3685873 GCA_026260075.1 Sisor rabdophorus
CCCGTGACCCCGGATTCGGGAATAAGCGGGTAAAGAAGATGAAATGAAATGAAAAGAATACGGTGCCAGTCTTAACATTTGCTTATATGTGGCTGTCTGAAAAATAATAAATTATTACAAATTATACAATGATTAAGTTTATTGTACATTAATTTACGAGTTGAAAGTGTTTTTAAAAATGTAAATTTTCACATTTATTTATATCATTTTTTAAATGTTTTTACAGACGTTTTTTTTTATTCTTATGAGTGTTGAAGAGTAGAGAAATGACTAAACCGTGAATAAAACTAAAGAAACGAGAAACACTGAAACTAAAAAGCCTCGTTTGATTCCGTAGGAGTGTAGTAATGAAATGACGAGAACAATTAGGTTAAAGCAGGGCAGGAAAAAAAACGCGCAAACTCATTTAATTAATTACACAGCGCCATCTTGTGGTAGAAATTACATGCAGCTTATTAGGATATAATGCAGATTGTGAGTGCAGCCTTGGCTACTCCGCAAATATAAAATGTTGTTGAATATGAAATTTCCCAAATAAAAAAAAAACACATATATTTAGATGCCAGATTAAATTGGAAAAAAATGAGACTTTTTTACACACACTGTTTATTATGTGTTTATTTCTGTCCAACACTATAAATAGTGTAGTTCGTTACAGGGCTAAAGGGAGCGATGGAGGGGCAAATGAGTGGGCAAAAGAGATATGAAAATAAGGCTGTCATATAAAATAATCCATACAAGACAAACAGAAACGAAGACGTGGAGATGTTTGGTTGGGTGTAAGGTTGGTGGGTGGAAACCGCGAAAGCTGGATATACTCAGTATTTACATATATATTAATTTGTAAATTACAAGAAACAGAAAAGAAAATGTACAATGTTGCAAAAAAGTATTTACAAATTTAATAAATAGTGGAGCGTGTGCCCATACACACACACACACACAAAATAAAAACAAAGCAATAATGAACATTTCATTTACAAAAAATTACAAATTGAACTTAAAAAAAATCATGTGTTATAATACCGTTTTTTTTTTATTTATTTTTTAAAAACTTTTTTAATTAAAAGAGCTCAATGGCAACCGTGTGTATAATATGAAAAGCGCATGTGTGTATGTTCTCTAAACAGGCAGTGTTCATGAGTATTTAAGTGTTTATGATATTTTTTTGTAAAATGATCTGTAGGATCTTGGCCCTTTTTGCCACTTACATTTTACACACACAAATACACACTAAAGGGCACACCATTGCTGAAAACCTAGTAGGTGTGTGTGGTCTGAAAGCCTTGTTTAGACTTTAAAGGGAATGAAGAGGATTAAGACGCAGCCTAAAGATTTAGTCTTCAACGCATACCTGCTCCTTAGCCTCTCTATTGAAATATCCTTTAACACTCTCTATATCTCTCATTTTCTCTGTCTTAGGATCATGAAAGACACCAAGCTGACCTGTACAAAATTATAAAAGACCTCCACATGTCTCTCATGATACACCGAACTGTATTAAATATGACGTCAGAATAGTGTGATGTATTATTTAGTGCCACATTATTTAAAGCGCTAATATGCAACTTACAGCTAATGTATCAGTCCGTCAATCAAAGACGACAGTATTTATAGCAGCAGTCTATGATCTGGGATGCGGGTAACAAAAGTGTAAATAAAAAAAGCTGTAGTACTGTATCGTATCAAGCCATAATTGCACCTCTTTTGTGGATAAAATATAATTTCTGTACCAGCGCCACACTTTGAGGTGGCATCACACAGCTTAAAACAATGTTCTTTACTGCTGCAATATTTAGTGAGACTGCTGTATCAATTGGTGTCACACTGATTAAAGAGGCTGTATGTCACTTTATGTCTGTGCTACAAATTGCAGGCATTAAGGGGTTGTTCACAATGGTTATTTATAATTCAGGTGAACAAAATCTGGTGTAATTGCTTGGTTGATTTGGTAAATTTTTTTAAGCCTGGACAGCTGAACCCTGGTGCATCCCAAACAATCCATCGTTTAAGCAGTCTCTGTGTGCTTTCTAAAAGATTTCTGGTTTGATTGATTATATAAATGTAACATAGACCAAATATATCTGATTAAACCAAAAACATGATGTGATGTCACAAGCTGACATCACCACAATTTAATTTCAGAATGCTTAAACTTAAAACTACTTAGTTCGTCTTATCCATGGACCCGTGTTGCCCATCATTGGAAAAAGGCACCAGTAACGCTTTGTTTCGGAAGAGATCCTGGTGTTGTATTTTAACCTTTTAGAAGTTGTTTATGTGTTTTCAGCTGGTAAAAGTAAAACCATATACACACGCACGCGTTGCTTCAGGTGGTGAGTTTGGTTATGGAATATACCTTACAATCGGGTTGTGAACATATCGTTATGCCTTTAGGTTTGCTATCTTAGGTTAAAAAAAATGTGAGTGGGACAAAGACTGCTTATGAATCATCTTTTTTTGGTCCAGACCAAATACACGAAACGACACAAAATGTGAACACACCCTTAAAGTATGCAATTTGGGCACAGCCAAAACAAAGCTTAACTACTACCTGGTGCCACATTATTTAAACCAGTGATATGCTAATTAATATTACAGCATAAATAGTGCTGCGTATGGTGCAATTTGTAAGCCTATGTTGGGGAGCTAAAGTTGGGGAGCTATTGACACTCACAGCGGCTCCAGCCCTAGTCAACTTGGTGTTTTACAGCCCTACATTATGACATTTCATCTAGCTAATTACATTATACTACATATCCGGCACCATCTTCTCACCTGCTGGCTGTACAAGATAATTTCCAGAACGTTTCACACTAGTGTGTTTAATGTGTGCAATTAAAGTTGATGGATTTTGTTCTTGTTCTGCAAATAAAAAAATAAACCTAAAAAAATACAAATCAACAGTTTCTTTACACTAGGTTAATTGGACCTATCACACGTCTTAGGGAGACTTGACAGGAAATTAAGATCATTGTAAAGCAGACCCAGCTTACAGTAGTTGGGGCGGAGAGGGGGGGTCATCGCTGTTCCAGTCTAGAGGACCCTTGTTGTAGTGATGCGACTCATGAAGTTTATATTAGTTTGTTCATGATTAGTTAATACGCTAGGCTTTTCTGAATTAAAAAAGGCAAACATTTTTTTTTACATTTAAACATTTTTTAAACAAGCTAGCAATAACTCATTTGTGCTAACTTCCTTTTTTCCACAACAGACATTTCCAACAAGCCTGCGAGCTTCACGTCAACTTTCCAAGTCCTTTAGCATCATGAGGCTTTAAAATGACAGTGAGATCATCTGCAGGATGACCTCAGCGAGAGTTAGCACCAATCAGAGGACAGAAACCTTTAAGGCGACAGCACTTAAAAAAAAACAGAGCAGAGGACAGCACCATGGTCTGTGGACTTAAACAAAACCAATACATCAACATTACATGGTTGCTCTCCTGTTGAAATGTGTCTCTTTAAAAATGTAATCTGATTCTTAATCGCCCCCTAGTGGTGCAGCAAGGTTAATTCGTGTGTAGTCCTGCTGTAGTTGATTGCAGTCTCATTTTTGAAATGACATGACAATAAAACATGTCACTAAATGAATAAAATGCTAGTGGTAATAACCAAATTGGCAACAATTGTGACAATATTACGGTCTGGAGAAGCTGTAATGCCCTTTTTACCAAACAAAGACTGATATTCCCCAAAAAAATGTGTTTTTTCCATTTAGAGACCTAATGAAGCCCAAAAACACTCAGCACATCTCATCGTTTCGTTAAAGTATGGCAAACTCGTGCCCCATCACACAAAAACCTTCTAAAACTTTCAAACATTTGATTGGAATCTTACGAGTTTGTTTGTTCTTGTTGCAGGACCGGGTCAGATGTTCGCTGCCTGCACTCCTCCGGAATCTGGCAGTGAATGCTGCGTTCAACACAGCGCTTGACAGAAAGCAATCTCAGCAGCTAAACAGTAAATGACCCTTGAACTTATGACTTCCTCTATGACAGCACAGGAAGTGATCTGACGGTTCAGAAAGTGGCACTCAGGAGTCTGTAAACAAGAGCGCATGATCCTGGCTGTCGACCCCTGAGCTGGCAGTGACGTCTATCCCTCCCAAGCCCTCTTAAAGGCTTGACTTTTGACTTTAGCCATGTGTCCTCAAGCCCTCTGTGATTCTGGGAGCACGTGTTGTTCTTTAGAAGATGCCCTTAGCAATCCTCAGGCCTTTCTGCTTCATGCGAGGCAGCGTAGAGCTTGCAACGTGTTTGGTGCGACTTACTCGAGGGAAGCCACGCTTCTTAAGAACAAAGTCGTAGTTTGCTGACGAGTTCATGGCATAAAATACATTAGCGTTGTCTGGAATTTTCAGCTCTGGAGGAGAAAATGTCAGAATGTCAGAACTCCAGAAACAAAAGTAAACACACAACCAATAAAAAAGAAACGAGACAGAAGAACAAAGAAAACTAAAAGAAGGGTGAGCACGTATGGGTCTGTATGTATATTAGTATTTCCATATATTTTTGTGTGGCAGCATGTTGGCATAGTGGTTAGCACTGTCCCCACACAACAAGAAGGTCCTGAGTTCGATTCCCACGCATGGGGTCTTTCTGTGCGGAGTTTGCATGTTCTCCATGCGCTCAACTGGGTTACCTCCGGGTACTCCAGTTTCCTCTCACCGTCCAAAAACATGTACCTTAGGTTGATTGGTGAGTCTAAATGACCATAGGAGTAAATGTGAGTGTATGGTTGTCTGTATGTGGCCCTGTGATGGACTGGCGACCTGTCCAGGGTGTACCCCCTTCCTTTCACCCTATGTGTGCTGGGATGGGCTCTAGCAGACCTCATGACCCCGAATTAGGGAAAAAGCGGATATATAAGATGAATGAATGAATAAATGTTTTTGTATCTGCATGCCTTATGGTGTGTGTGTGCATATATGCATGTGTATGAGAATAGGTTTGTGCATGTGTTTCATATGTGTGTGTATATGTGTATATGTGTATATCTGTGTGTTTCTGTATGTCTGCATGCCTCTGTGGTGTATATGTGTGTGCATAAATGTGTATGAAAATATGTGTTTACATATATGTGTGTGTATATGTCTACGTGTTTGTGTCTGCATACCTTGGGGGATGTGTTTATAGATGTGTTTGTGTGTGTGTGTGTGTCTGTACCTTTGTCCTCACTGAGTTTCTGCACTAGTTCATAATCCTCTGGTCTTTCTCTGTCCAGGTTGTGTTTTACCATCGCCTTCCTGATTACTGCGGGGGTTTTATCCTGACTGGTCACCTAGACAGACCAAACACACACGTTTACATTTATCGCATTTGGTAGACACACAGACACAAACATTCTTAATAAGGATCAGATGTATAATCCCCTTTGCCCCACATCTTGTCTCCTCACCAGGATGCTCTTGTACATGTTGCCGTTCTCCACGTCCAGACTCACTCTGATAATGCAGCAGTCGTCTACCTGTTGGTTGTAAAGGGGCAGTGAGAGGGAAGAGTAGCTGGACACGCCCGAGACTGAGCGCTTGTGTGAGCGAGAGCACGAGTGCGAGGTGGTTGTGTGCGGGGTGGACGACACTGAGGAGGATGAGGCGCTGCTTGAGCCAGAACCTGATGCAGCATCTAGCGACGAAAGCGACGTGGACTCCCAGAACTGAGGAAATAAAGACAGAGTGAAAGACGAAAGAAAGAGAGAGAAAAAGAAAGAAAAAAAGAAAGAAAGGTGTAATTACCTACATACATTTTAAATCTTGTACAATGATGCACCACACTTACACACACACAACAACATAAAGGTATAAATAAATGTAAAAAAACAAAAAAACAACAAAATAAATATAATTGTGACAATGCTTGTCGAAACACATTTCAACAACATGAACATCTTTTGCTAAAAAAAAGGAAAAAAAGAGAAGAAAATGCACCCCACACACACACACACACACACACACACAGGGTAATGATGGTAAGACAGGTCCAGCTCTGGATGGAGACTGACTTCTGAAACGCAGTGAGTGAGACAGTATGGAGTGACAGATGAGAGAGATAAAGAGACGAATAGAGAGAGATAGAGAGAGAAGACGTGTGTACCGTGGGTGTCAGATCTCCAATGGGGCCGCACTTCCCTAACGAAGAGTGGGAATGTTTTACACATGGCGTCGATGTCTACAAAGAGGAAGCAGTAAATCACACAAGGGATCAACATTCCGAGCGTGCTAGAGTTCAAGAGCACTTTATTCTGAGTGCACTAAAGCTTAAGTGCACTTCATTCTGAAAGTTTAGAAATGAAACCGCAGGTAGACAGAAACCAAGCAAAATATGCATGGGATAATAAAACACGTAGATTTTATCCAGGTGAATTTAATTTAATCGTTAATTATGAATAATTAATAATAAATCAATTATAGTATTGCCTCCCTCAGCTAGGCGTCGGGGCAACTTTGTCTCTCTCTCACCTTTTTCTCGTGCATGTCGGGGGAATCAGAGATGAAGCTGATGTTAATCTCCTCCACGTCTGAGCTGCTGGAGCCAGCAGAGGTGACACTGAGTGAGTCGTCTCCTCTTTCCCCTCCTCTCTCTCCTCTCCTGTCGTCTCTCTCCACACCTCCTCCTCCTCCTGAGCTACTTAAACATGATGGTGGGTAGCGCAGCTGATCGAATGATTTGGAGTGAGAGCTTCCTGCGCTGCTGCAGCTTGCATCAGAGAAACTCACTGGTTGACGACTGACAGGGTGATGGAGAAAGAGAGACAAACAGGAAAGAGGAAAGTGAGATATGAGTTTGTTTATGAGATAGATAATTAGTGAGAAAAGGGACAGAGAAAAACAGAGAGAATGAAAATATACGAATACAATTTACAAATACCAATACCATAACAATTGTTCATAGAATCCAGCTATAATTATGGGCAAAGCAGGTGCCCCACATAATGTACAGAAAAGAGAGAGTGCCAGCAGAAGAGAGAACAAGGGACAACGAGTGAGAGACAGAAAGAGTGAGAGGGAAATTAGAAAAAGCGATAGTGAGTAAGAGAGACGATGAGAGAGAGACAGAGAGAAAGAGATTGTGAGAGAGAGAGAGAAAGAGAGAGAGGATAAGTAAAACTCACTCGCTCCAGCGTTTGATGATTCCTGTGTTCTTTTTTGCCTTCAGCGTGTTGGAGGCTGACTCAGACAGCGGCTCAATCTCACACGATAAACTATAACTGTAAAACACACACACAGAAATATATATATATATATATATTTATAAGGCTGATGTGTGTCTGTGTGTTAGTATATGGTATATATGTATTTTACTGGGTGTGTGTATGTACCTCTCAGCCTCAGTGAGTTTCTCCACACCGCTGAACCATTCTCGGAAGCGAGCGTTTCTTCTAAAGTTGTAGTTATTACAAGCCAACTGCAACAACTTAATCTGAGCAATCACCTCAAACTCCTACACACACACACACACACACACACACAGAAAACATTTCATTACTTTTACAATCACTAAATTCATCGAGATTACAGAGATTATAAAATGAAGCGTTATTTCCTACCTTCCTCCTCTTTTCAAAGTTTATCAGACCGCCCTGAGAAGAGGTGAGAGAAGGACAACGAAAGAGAGAGAGGACAAGAGAGAAAAAGAAATAGAGACTGTTAAGTACAGCTATGTGTTGAAGAGTGAGTGACAGCCACAGGAATAAATCTAAAAACTCACATCCACATAGTCTTTCATGGCAGTGTCCATCATCACTAAATCGGTCAGGAAGGTGCCCAGGTATGGAATAGTGCCCTGCATTACACTCTGCACCACACACACACACACACACACACACATCAGAAGCCAGTAATAACATAAAGCTTTGCAGTAACACAGTACAACTGAACTAGCGGGCTTGTTTATTTTTTTAAACACTGCCGCCCTGTTTATAATTCTGTGTGACTGTCTAATTACTTTATAGTGAAAATAAATGGCTATTTTATTAGAGCTGATTGTCTGTGTGTGTGTGTCTAACCAGGTCTTTGGGCTGTTGCTGTCTCTTCTGTGCCCGCTTGGGGTTGATCTCTAAGGTGGCAAATTTGGAAGTTCCTTCCTAAAAAAAGACACAGATTACAGATCAGAAGCATTCAAGAGTTTCACTGTAACAAAGTAATAAAGGATAAATAAAGACACACATACACACACACCTTAATGAGCAGCTCTCGGCTAAGCGAGTGATTGTTCTCGTCCGAGAAAATCTCAGAGAGCTCGTGGAAGATGCGAACGTTCTCTCGTGACACTTCATCCCACGTCCTCTTAAGACGATGGACGGCGTTGCATTGCAGCGCAGAGAGGATTGCTCTGAGAGAAGAGAAGTTCTTCAGGATACGACACTCCTATAACACACACACACACACACAATCAGCCATTATATAATAAAAGTCTGTGCATAATATAATAAGAGTTTGGTATCCAACACTGAGCTGCATTGTGCAGAGGCACCACTAAAGGGGTTAGGATATATATTTATGTTTTTAGCCAGACAGTTAAATGCACATGGACACCAGAGATATTGATGTTCATGCCTACAACTGTTAGACACAACAGCCAACGTGCGTGATAATGTGGTGGATAAAATTTACAGAGAAGGAAAGGGTGTCTGTGTTAGGCTAATAACAAAGCATAGCCGGCCTAGCCAGCAGTACGGTTTTCTGCATCTTTTTTTTCACTGAATTTGGCTAAGCGAATTCTGGCGCCACTGTATAGCTGTACAGACTAATCTCATTTTCAACAGAAATGTAGCTTTGTGCGGTTAAGCTTGTGGGTTTACATCAACACAGAATGGTGCAAGAACTCTGTTCTTGTTTCTAATTACTGCTTACTGCTTGTGAAATTGTGACTTATTATATGCAGGCCATTTTATTTACTACGATAATTTACCACTTTTTTCATAGTTGGAGTGTACATTTCCTCCAGTGCTAAAAGGGGACGAGTGTGTAAATGTGCACGATGGTCTGTTAGTCATTGCTGAAAATTTCAACCATCTAAATCCATCAACATGTGGAGAAAGAACAACACGGTGAAAGTTGTTTACGCTAACATTCTCATGCGAACTTTGCAGAGCCCTGCTCTCACCTCGCCTACTCGGAACACATATTTCTTATAATCTGGGAAAGAAGAGTACTATCTGGAGTATCAGGGTTTGAATTCCAGCACCACCAAGTTGCCACTGCTTGGCCCCTGAGCAAGCCTGAACATGAATTAATATTGGATGCGCATTCACTCGGTGGTATGAGATAAAAGATAAAAAAGGCTAGCCTTCCTGCTACTGGGTTTGTAAGTCTTTTTAAAGGATGCTTGTGTAGTTAAGAGCCAGTTGTTTTGGTGGACAACAATCACAGCTGCATTTGTTCCGGCAATTTTGTTATTGAAGGAAATTTACCATAGTGGTGAAAAACTTTAAGTCCTGGTTTAAGCGTGCGTGTATGTAAGAGTGTGTGCTGCTTTCTGACCCGAGCCACCTCGATCCAGCGCTCCAGAACTTTGGCACGGTGTGTGTGTTTGGGCGTGCGATCACTCAGACAGGTGGAGATCACGCAGTTGGTCACACAGTTGAACTGGGCGACGGTGGCGCGGATGGTGGGAGCCAGATGTTCCTTTCCTTTCTTGTCCCTCTGAGACCAGATGCTCCCCAAACAGTGATAAGGTACCACCTTCTTAAACAGCTCCTGAAGAACCACAAAGAAAATAACTTAACTTATTAACAACTACTATTAACAAGTTAATTAAAAAACTTAAGATAAATAAAAAAACATTGTTTTCTGATGTAGGACCTCAGATTCTGCGACAAGTTTATTAAAGAAACAGTATCAAGTAATACATTGTTACTATTGTCTAAATGCTCCACCTATTACCATAGCAACTGTCCTACTGCTCTGTCACCATAGCAACTGTCCTACTGCTTCATCTGTTACCAAAAAAACATACTGCTCTATCGGTTACCATCTTATTACTGCATCATACCAAAGCATCTGCTCAATTTGTTACCATAGCAACTGTCATACTGTTCCATCTGTTACCATAGCAACTGTCTTATTGCTCTATCACCACAGAAACTGTCTTACAGCTGTTTCAGATATCTTAAAAACTGTCTTACTGCTCCATCTATTACCAACTGTGCTGTTACCAAGCCAAGCCTACTGTAGTCTCTCTGCATCCCTATTACTTTAGTGCATGTTAGTATAGCACCACTCACCGCATCCATAAGGGTAAATTGTTCTGCCACTACAGTAGGGTCAAAGGTCAAGAAGTTTGGCCGGTCATCATCAAAGCCATTCTCCTCCAGAAGAGAGAAGGGATACGACCCATGATCCAGCACTACACAAACATACACACACAGAATGCTCAAGGATCCAAAACAAATTTCATTTTGTTTCAACTATACACGTGTGTGTGTGTATGTATGTGTGTGTGCGTGTCCTGACCTTCAGGCTCAGGTTCTTGCTGAAGTCTGCGGTGGAACTGTGCCAGCAGGTTGCAAGCTCTTCGCTCCAGATCTGATCCGGGGAAGTTTACATGCAGGTAAGAGATGAGTCTTCGGAGGCAATTATATTCTGGAGGCTTCCAGAAATCCTCTGAGTACTGATCTAGCCATGCCCCCAGGATGGACGAGATGGTGCTGGGGGTGAAAGAGAAGCATCCATTGTTGATATACGTGACTGGTGCTCCTACAGCATTTAATTAAACTGCTCCCATACTAACTAAAAGAGCATCAAATCCAGGGGTGTGTGTTACTTACTTCCTGAGCTCGATGCGGTCATCGTGTGTGAGTCTGTGACCTTCTGACCCCGGCAGGTGCTGCAATTTAGCGTATCTAAAACAACAACAAGTCCTTAAACACTTTAACTTTAATCAAAAACAACTGTTACTCTAATCGGCATTTAAATCATTACTAACCCTACAGTAGGGTGTTCGCCATTATCAAATTTCTGTGACGTCAAAAAATACATTTCAATTAGGCCAAATAATTGCCTGTTTTGTGGATTTAATGATTAGTAAACAATTAGTTGTTTTTGATGAACAGTTAAGCGTTTGAAAAAGCTACTCAAAGCATTTTAAAATCACTCTAATCTGATATAAGGTAATCTGCTATAATAAGCTAATCTGATATAAACTATATTTTGTATCCGCTTGGAGAATCAGACAACCCAAATGCTTCGACTTTCAAATCACACCTTTCCATTCACTTACTTTGGGTGTGCAATAAAAGTGTGCAATAATTGCGGTTGGATTTAACAAATAAACTTAAATAATTGAATACAATTATTTAATAATTGTGACAGCCTTACACTACAGCTACGCCTGACCCAACCTTATTCAAACCAACCCTAAAACTAAACCTGACCCAACTCTACCATTAACCTAACCCTACCCCAACCCTGGGCTAACCCTGAACCTACCCTTAAACCAACCCTGAAGTTATTCTAACCAAAACCTTACCCCAACCCTAAGATAACCTTTAAAAACCCTATCCCTAACCCTAAACCCAAACCCTAAACACATCATAGCCCTACCCTAAAACCAAAACATAACACACTTACCTCTAACCCAACCCTTACCCTAGACCACTTTTAAGCCTAGACTGGATTCAGACCTTCTTTCTCAATTCTTTATTATCTTTAGCACTGTCATTTCTAAAGCCAGTCTTGCTCCTATTCTCTCTCTCTCTTGTTTTCTTTATCTCCACTTCTGTCTTTCTTCGCCTTTATGTATCTCTTTTAATCCTTTTTTCATGCTCTCTCTCTCTCTCGCTCTTATTCTACATACCTGTTGAGCAGGAGGTCAAGCACCTGGTTGGTGGTGGTGAATGAGCGATAGGTGCAGAGGAAGATGGTTACGTAGGTGGAGTCGTTCTCTCTAAAGGAGGAGACCATGTACTCTACCAGCCTTTCCAGCGTCCCTGCCTTGATGGTGCGCAGTTTACTTGTCTCATACAGACTTAGCGCTGTATCAGAGTCCACGCCCAGCCAGCGCTGACCCTTACTGACCGATGGCTGTACCTGTACCCTGCGCACAGAGATGGAGAACACAGCCCCATCTTCCACTTCTTCCCCCAGCTCCTGAGTTGCATTCTACACACAAAAAGTGAAACACACCTGGTGAAAACACTCTTCACACTCACACTCTTCATTTATACTGTGAGGCGTTGTGTTCTGACTTTCGCTTAGATCAGATATTTTTATGGCTGTTTACATTGTTGTTTTGAATGTGGCCAATATCAGTTACAGAGTAAATTGATTACGGTCTTAAACTGACCAGCACGAGCAAAACATTTACACAGTGTCCCTTCACCCAGCAAATTTAACACGGAAAACAATGAAGGTAGTGTAAGGTAGTGTGACTCTGCAATGGACTGGAAACCTGTTCAGGGTGTACCCGCCTTTCCCCCTATGAGCGCTGGATAGGCTCCAGCAGACCCGCTGTGACCCCAAGTTAGGGTATAAGCAGGTATAAATGATAAATGAATGAATAAATAAAAGTAGCATTTACATGGTAGGTGTCTAAATCTATATGGTGGTGTACAGCGGATGACATCGAATTATTGAACAGCTGTTGCGGAGGAAGAAGATGATAAGAAAAAAATGACAGTCCGTGACTGCTTTAAGCAAATTCAATTAAACAAAAATTGTTTCTAGTTACATGCCAGCGCAGATTGCCAACTGAATTCTGTCAGGAATATCCTGTAGTAGGCTTTAACCTGTGCCGGATTTAAGAACAGGTATAGAAGTGGCAAAAATAACTAAGTAACCTTAGTGTAAATTTTACTGTGAGCATTTCTCCGCCAGATCATCAGAGGAATTTCATGGCACTTTGTACACAGAGGCTAGGTGCTCTTTGTTTATATTGCTTTGATTATGTGTATAGTCATTTGAGTGTTTCGCTTTTTTTCGTTTATTGTTCTTCTATTGGCTTTAGCTGTCCTCCTTAATAGTTTATATACATCCATTTATTATCTTCTATATCTAACTTAGGGTTATAGGGGTCTGCTGGAGGCTATTCCAGCACACATAGGACGAAAGACAGGGGTACACTTTGGACAGCTCGCCAGTCCATCACAGGGCCACACATAGACAAACAAACACACGCAGTCACATGTACTCCTACAGGCAATTAAAGATCTTCAAACAACCTAAGTACATGTTTTTCGACTGTGGGAGGAAACCCACGCAAGCGCAGGGAGAAGATTTATCGTACTTTGTTCTGAGTGGTTAACCTAACTGTATTTCCTAGTTTTGTTCCATGATTAAAATAAAACAAATCTATTCTAAAGTTTGGCTTTTTCCATTCCAGATGTATGTAATTACATCATCATAGTGATATCACAAAGGGGGGAGTTTGTGTATTTTTTTTATTGAAATGTATTATATACTTTTGGAGTGGAAACTAATTTTGATGCTATCGGAGCAAATCAATTAATTTTAATATTTTTAATGAAAGGAATGGGCGGCACGGTGCCGCAGTGGTTAGCACGGTCGCCTCACAACAAGAACGTCCTGGGTTCGAATCCCGG
>JAOTQW010000016.1:3714470-3726501 GCA_026260075.1 Sisor rabdophorus
TATATGGATGCGATAAATGAAGACATGAAGTTAGTGGGTGTGAGTGAGAAGGATTAAGAGAATAGGGCTAGGTGGACCACCCCTAAATGGGAGCTGTGGCCACCCCTAAATGGGAGCAGCCGAAAGGAGAAGTGAGAACTTACTTTCAGTTTTAGAAAAAGATTAAAAGTTGTATTTATCCTGAACTTATTTTGTGTTGAACCCCAGACGTGCATCTTGATCCTTCGTCTGTCTGATCTCAATTAACATCAATCAAGTTAAACATCATTCCAGTTGAACTTTATCTAACAATTTCATTGTAGCACTTAAATTCATGCTATCCTCACGACCCGCAGCCATACTATAAGAACATACTTGAGTGTAGATTAAGGATGTAGGGAACATTGGTGTAGTTGTGAGGTACAGTCTTACCAGTACTTAGCAGTATAGTAGACCTATTGAGGCGAGGTGTTTGCTCTGGAAAAACCAGGTGGGGGGGGGGTATGTACTCCATGTCACACACAATAAATATTTATTCACCATGTAAAGCGTTTTCTATATGTACATACAGGGCATATGTTAATCTCTTCATTTCTTTCTCTCTCTCACACACTGTTGTGTTTTGTGCATTTATTTAAATAGCAGAGGATTGTGTGTTTATTCAGCTGTAAGGGAGGGGAGAAAGAGTGTGTGAGAATAACAGAAAGAGAACGAGAGTGTTAGACGGACAGAGAGAGACAGAAAGGGAGAGAGCGTGTAAGACTGACGGGGAGAAAGAGAGATGGACGGAAAGAGAGGAGAGAGAGAGTGAGAGAGAGAGCGCGCACGAGTTAAGAGAAAGTCAGTGAGTTAAGAGAAAATTATGGATCCTCTGTAAACTGCGTTACTATTATATCAGTATTGCGAAGCTCAACAATCAACTTTGAAGCACTTTTGTACGTCGCTCTGGATAAGAGCGTCTGCTAAATGCTGTAAATGTAAACTCTTTTGCAACATGCTAAAAAGAGAGTTTGTGTGTGTGTGTGTGCGCGCGTAAACACTTAGACAGTATGAAATGATTGTACTACTCTATTTTTGTACTTATTTCGATTGTATAGATGTACAAGACTCTGTGTGTGTGTGTGTGTGTGTGTGGGTGTGTGCGCGCAGGATACTCGGAATTACAGACGCACTCTGAAGCGAACTCGTAAGTTTGTGGTGGACGGCGTAGAGGTGAGTGTCACCACATCCAAGATTATTGGGGAAGATGAGAAGAAGGATGAGGAGATGAGATTCCTGAGGTACACACACACACACACACACATGCACACATTCAAATCTATTGGCATCTAGTGATGACCCTTCCATTTTCTCCACGGGGGGGGGGGTGGGGTGTCTTCCTTTCTTTCTTCTTCTTTCCTCTTTTACCTTCTGCATTTTCATTTTCATTTATTTTGAGACATAGAGTTCCTGTGTGTTTTTAAAATTAGAATGTATTTACTTATTTATTTCCCACAACTGTTGGGTTCCTGAACAAGGCCCTTAACTCCTAGTTGCTCAGTTGAAATAAGTCTGTGTGTGCGTGTGTAGACGACAGGAGCTGAGAGAGCTGCGTCTGATCCAAAAGGAGGAACATCGCGCTCTGGCAGCCCTCAACAGCAAACTGGAGGTTCAGAGAGAGCTCATGCAGAGACGCTTCGACCAGGAGATGAACGTAAGAACGCGCGTGTGTGTATGTGTGTGTGTGTGTGTGTGATTAATTCAATTAAAATTAATAGACCAAGGCCCTGTCCACACGTTTAGCTAATACTTGTATTTTGTTAAACAATGATGTCATCAGCCTATAGCTTGACCTTAGTCAGTGACAACAACAAAGGAGAACTACATGCTTGTGTTCATGCTGCAAAAACTACTAGTTTATTAGCTTTATTAAAACATCTTGTTTTTAGTGGTGTACGCAGATATTTCCTGGGACAAAATTTTTTAACAACGCTAAAAAAATAAGATGTGCTAAAAAAAAAAATAAGGAAATGCTTTGGCTTCGTGTGAATGTTGCCTAATAAAACGTATCTCTTGCAGGCAAAGAAGAAGTTTTATGATACAGATCTGGAGAATTTGGAGAAGCAACATAAGCAGCTGATTGAGAAGATGGAGCTGGAGCATGCTGTGCGTCTACGTGAGGAGACCAGGAGAATCCGACTGGAGCAGGATCGAGCGCTACACCGCTTCCAGGACCAGATAAAACAACGCAAGAAAGAGGTAAGATGCCTGCTCTGAGAAGACACACAGGGTGAATCTTAGCGAATGGGCCAGTGCTTTAATGCAGGTGTGATGAGTGTGTGACATTTTCTACAGGTAAAACACGAGGTGGACAAACTGCCACGCAACCTGAGAAAGGAGAACTTAAAAAGCCGCTTGAACGAATTTCAGCTGACAAAAGCTGCTGAGGTGAGAGTACAAAAGAAAACGTATGAGTGAAGCAATAGAAGCAGTGATGAAGTAATGCAGGAAGCAGGTCTGTCTATTGATGCTGCAGCCATAAAGAAAAAATCATTTGCAAAACAAGAAAACATTTTTACTTCAGTTCTGTCAGGCATCTTTAAACGATTCAACACTGTTCACTCTGTATCTACTGTGTGTTTGTGTGACAGGAAGAACAGTTCAAATCAGAACAGAAGTGTTATCTGGACTCGACACTGAACAGCATCATTGCTCGAAACAAGGCAGAGATCGCAGATACCGAGCGCCGCTGTCTTGAAAAGAAACAGGACCTAATTAGAGGTGTGTGCTGTTGTACATAAAAAATTTACATAAAAAGGAAATGTGAACCTAAAAAATACATTACATGCACTACTACACAAACCCTAAACACACATACAGCCTGTAAAAGCTGGGCAATTAACATTACTGTGTAGTTTTGCAAAAGAGACTGGCTTTTACTCCAGCAGTATAAAAAAGTTGTTTGTGGTATTTTTGTTGGGACGTTTAGCAAAGGAAGGCGCGATTTGGGAGCTGGAGGAGAAAAACTTGCATGAAAGATGGCAACTCCTCAAACAGCAGCTGAAGGACCAGTACTTCCTGCAGAGACACCAACTACTGAAAAAACATGAAAAGGTCTTTGCTTTATAAACACACACAAACACATGGTTTCATACATCATGCATCACTCCTGTGGGCTCGATAATTTCGGTTTCTTTAATAGCAGCTCAGACAGTAGTGCAGTTTTAGTGTCATAACAATTTGTTGTAGTTTTAACACCATAAATCCTGACTATCACTATAAGGAAGGAGTGTAAAGTATTAGTGGTGATGTCCTCAATATCAACAATAGGTCTATCAATGAATAAAATATGGCGCTTTTTAATATAAACTTGGTGTTTTTGGAAAATAAATAGTAGGATACAAACTAATAACTCAAAATGTGTGGGTGTTTCTAGGAACAAGAGCATATGAACTGTTATAACCAGCGTATGATCGAGCTGCTGAAAGCCCGACAGCAGCAGGAGAAGAACAGACTGCCGAAGATCCAGCGCAGTGAAGCAAAAACCCGTTTGGCCATGTTTAAGAAGAGTCTGCGCATCAATTCTTCAGGCAGTGCTGCAGAAGACCGCGAGAGAATTAAACAGGTCTGTGTTACATCGATTACATTTCGATTTTTATTTTTTTTTTAGCCACAGTGACTTAGCAATTATTTATTTTATCCACCTGAGCAGTTGATAGTTAAGAGCCCTGCTCGGGGCCCACTGGTAGCAGCTTGGTGTATCTTAAACAATAAGCCATCACGTCACTGAATTTCACCACAACATCATCAGACGATGGATTTTGTCTATAAATCTATAAATCTAATGTGCGTATGTGTGTGAAGTTTACCAAGCAGGAGGAGAAAAGGCAGAAGGTGGAGAGGCTGCACCAGCAACAAAAACATGAGAACCAGATGAGAGAAATGATCGGGCAGTGTGAAGGCAACCTTCGAGAACTCCAGCAGCTCCAGGTGTGTAACAACCTCATCTGTATTTTTTTTTTTTATTCTTTGACATTTATTTTTCCTATACACACAGTGTGTTACTTAGTTCATCACTTCCACTTTAATTTATTTGTTCGATTTTATATTGCATTTCCACACGTGCACACACGCACACTAGCCAAACAGAGTGCACTTTACTAATTAGATGCACTTTAATAAATGTCATGTTGTATATGATTATGTACGTGTAACCTATCATATTAGAATGGAAATCTTATTAGCTGCAGCTTCACTCCTTTCCATTCTGTTGTTTGGGGAATAGTTGTAATAGTGAGCAGTGTAACAGGAAGCAGAAATATTCCTGCAGATTTCTTTCCAGCTCTTTATCGCTCAAATTAATCAGCTCTGTTTTCATCCTTTTTTCAGAATGAGAAATGTCACCTGCTGGTGGAGAATGAGACAGAGAGGCTGAAAACACTTGATGAGCGTCACAATCAGCTGATAAAGAATTGGAGAGCGCAACTGCAACCACGCAAGAAGGTTCTTAATTTTCCTGTCTCGCTTTCATTTTAAACATGTAATATAACCAGAACTGTTGTGAAAAATATGCTCCGTCCACTTACTCAATACTACTCCTTCTTCTTATTGTTGTTTTGTTTTGAATTCGATCATATTTGTGTTTATTAAATTGTTAATGTTGTCAGGCTCTGGAGGACGAGCTCGATCAGAAGAAGCGCGAGCAAGTGAATTTCTTTCGCATGAGTGAAGACACTGAGTGTGTGAACCCCAGCTCTCCCAACAGATACACCAAATTCCTGCCTTATACAGACTCTTCCACCACTTAAACCCTGCCCACCGGCTACCGTTTAATCATGCCGCTTTTGCTACCCTGTAGCCCTGCTCACTAGTCCAGGTAACTCACTTGCCTATACAGCATCTGCTTTACACAGCATTTACACACACACGTACACACACGCACACCTTTTTGCAGAAGTTTTTTTTTTCATTATTAAATATTACTGGATGGAGTAACACAAATCCTATAAAAAAGGTGTCAGTAGTTTATATTTTAACATTTTAGTTTCTTTTTTTTCTAAACAAATAAAAAAAATGCATTCAACAACAAAATTTGATGTTCACATCAAAGTCCGTAATCAGGATTATAATTATTTATCTCTTATTTATGTTCTGTTTCATTTATCCGTCTACCTTTTAAAATATTACTTTTCAAACTAGTTACAGAAATATTAAGTGTTGCCAAATAAAATGCACAGAAATGTATTTTTCTTTTTGTTACCTAAAATATGTATTATATAAGTCTCAAAAGTCAATAATCTCTTTACTGTTTCACCCGTTTGTGTGTAAATGTTCTGTTTGTCAAATGTTTTAGGTTTGATTAGGTTTTATAGTTTAGTTGGTACTTGTTTTATATTTATGTACTGTTTGTTTTCTGCGCCATTATGTGAGTTGCAGAATCACTGTCAAGTGCAACACTGGATGTAAACTGACTTAAAAATAATTGTGCAAGAATTAATTACAACTTTAAAAAGTGAAGGATTATTGCTGTCTGAAGAAAAAAAGAATACATAAAACCTTTATGATTAAAAATAATTTAGGGGTGTAACTAAATTCATCAATATTGAAGGCGAAATGTGTAAAAAAAAATTAGCTTGAAGGATTCTTATCTATTTGCAATATTTACAGAAAAATCTTTGTTTTAAATATTTAGATTACTGACTCGGTGTGCTGACACTTCACGTGCAATATGTTTTTTCCCTGATGCAATTTTTCTTTAACTTTTTTTATAGTTAAAAATGTTCCTATAAAGTGGGGTAAATTAATAATCAGGTACAGAGAGCTTTTTTTTATGGCTGCAAACCCAAAGGCAATTTAAAGCCATTTATTTGTAACTATCCATTTGACTGCAGTTTGATTAATTGTGTTCGAGGCTATTATTATTATTTTTATTTTATTTTAACCTAAAGTGTATAAAGGGGATAAAATATCCATCAATGTACCGCAACCTAATAAAATCAACTTTATTATTTAATCTTTTTTAATTAGCCTTTCTTGTGATCAGAAAATTCACACACTCAGCTGATTGAAATATGTTTATTTAGGTTTGTTAGAAATGAAAAAAACAACCAACCCCCCCCCCCAAAAAAAAACAAAAAAAAAAAAAAACCAACAAAACTAGAATACAGGTACAGAAATGTGTGTTCTGCTAAATCACCCAGTTGTTCATCAGCGCAGGAAAGTTTTCCTTTTTTTCCCGGCACACACTCGCTTTATTTCCTCCAAAGGCAAAACCTCCTGTTATATTTCTGGGCTATGTTTTCCTCAACCACAAACCCCGTTTTCCTCAACCACACTAGGAGATGATTGTTCTTTAATGTTTATGTAATTGCATCATTCATCGTTTGTCGTTCTGCCTGGTTTAATACTGCTGGAATGTACCATTTGTGTACATGGAAAGGGTTTGTTACAAACCAAGAACTTTATTTACTGAAACGTTTCCTAAAAAAAAAAAATCACTAACGTTCGCTTAATTTTACTTGTAGTTGGGGTTTTTTTGTTTGTAATTCACCTTGTCTTCTAGTGGAGAGGAAACCCACTTTCCAAACACTCTTACGAGACTGTTTTGCTGAAAATATTTCGGGATATTATTAGTGTTAAACCACCAAAAAAGGCAACCTGTTTTAATACTATTAGTTTCAACCAAGCATTTTATAAAAGCGCAACTTGCCACATCGTCAAGTCGTAAATCACAACTTGTGTAATAAACGCAATACAAAAACACAAAAAAAGGGTTATTTTAAAGCAACGTAAAAAAAACAAACAAAAAAACTTACAGATGTGACGCTGTTAAATGTTTACTTGAAACCAGTCAAGCATGTGCTCGTTAAACTTCTAAACATTAAAACCATTACAAAAATACTGAATATAAGCACCAGCGTCAGTATCGCAACACTGCTGAACCAAAGAAAATCCTCTCCTTAGGACAGCCAGGATTTTTGACCCTTCTGTAATTTTATGGCTCGGACGATCAATCAGAGATGTTTTTATACTTTAGTTCTCCGATTCACATCTTTTTGCTTGTGTATGAACTTCACCTTCTCTAGCAGAAATAATAATCAGGCCTACATCACTGATGGTTTGCTTCCTCTGATGCTGACATGCATAATCAATGAGTGCCTCAGGGAAACTTTTTCCCCCCTGATTAATTCAGTTCACTTCTGCTCTGTATTGTCAGTGATTTGTCGCTAAATAAAGTGCAAGTTAAAGCAGTGGAGAAAACTGTGGCTTAATATTTGCTATTAATCCTGGACTGTTGATCAGAAAAATGTGGGTTTAATTCCCAGCCACCAAGCGGCCACTGCCGGCCCCTGAGCAAGGCCCTTAACCTGCAACTGCTTAAATGAATTGGATTTTTTTTTTTTGCTCTGGATAAGGACGTCTGCTTTATTCCAGAAATATAATTGTAAAAAAACATGACTGAATCTAAACCGCTTCACTTGTACGCTTTGCTAAGCTATAGTCGCCTTCAGCAGAAATGTTTGGTTATTATTAGTATAATATTGAGGAACGATAGATTAGCAAGAGCGCTGCAAAAGTCACTTCTTGGTATACTTCTAGTCCATTATAGCACTGAATACAAGTATAAAAAATAGTAGTTTGGTTAGCATGCATAGAAAAAAATGCTAATTATAATAATTTGGGTTTAGCGTAAGAGTAACATTGTTGCTGTCTCCCAACAAAGCATTGAACAAAATGGATGGACATCCCTGAAAAATGGGACATAAAAAAAACCCAACAACAACAAAAACGAGGCAACCTAATAGAACTCACGAAAGAACTGAATGTACCGGAGACTCTGAGTATAAAAAGTCCCCATAAATAACATGGACTATTTTTAAATAGATATGAAAGTGCAGCGATCTAAAAGGTACCTAGTGTTTCTTGGTTAAGTAATTGGAAGGGATCCAGCCCTCAGCCATTAAACCATCACTGATATTTTTGCAAAACCACCAACCCGTGCTGTTCCTCTCGAGTACCTCGAAGACTGCACCTTCTTTAAACCCTGGAGTTTGATCGTCTCCTTCGAAGTCCGCGACGGCTAAGAAATGCTCCTCCTTCACCGGATCTTTGATCAGAGGAGGCAGTTTGTCTCTCGGCGGCTGCGGTTTATCAGCTTTAGCAGGCGGTTTCGGAGGCACTGGAACCTTGACCTTGGAAGATTCTTCCTTCTCTTTGGAAGCAGGGGGTGTGGCGGTTTTTGGTTTGGGTGGTGGTGGTCGGGGTTGTGCAGGGGGGGCAGGCTTGTTCTCCTGAACATCCTTCAGTGGAGCTTTGGTCTCTGTGGAACCTGCTTTTGTTTCTGGCTCTGAGGTTTTCTTTGGTGGTGGAGGTCGTCTGGGAGCAGAGCTGGGCCTCTGAGGCGGTTCTTTAGGAGCAGATGTTTGCGGTTTAGGAATTTCTACAGAATCGTGGCCATTCTGCTGTTTGGGTGGACATTTTGGTTCGTTGTTGTTTGAGGAAGTCTCATTCCCATTGTGCTGGCTGGAATCTGCATCAGGAAGTTTAGGAGGACGCAGCTTGCTCCTCAGGTTGGTGATGTCGAGATCACTCTTGCTTGGCGGTTCTGGTTTAGCGGATGCTGGAGGTTTCGGTTTAATGACCGGTTTTGGTTTAAGGAACGGTGGAATACTGACTGGTTCTGCTTTCTCTTCTTGACTCTCGGATTTGGGCTTGGGTGGTTGTTTGGGCACCGGCTTCAGGTTGAACTTTTTCACCTCCTTGGCTGAAACCTTGTGGCCACATTCCAGCCCCATCTCATTCTTCAAGTGCAAAGGTTTGCTTTTCTCTTCCTTTTTTGATTCTGGAGTCTTTTCGGATTTAAACGGAGCCGGTTTGGGCGAAACCAGCGGCACAATGACACCAGGAGCCGGAGGTTTGGGAGGAAGCGGTTTAGAAACGTCAGGTTTGAGCTTCTCCTCCAACTCCAGACTTTTATTGATGGACTCTCGTCTGGGAGGAAGAGCTGGTTTTTCCTCAGCTGAAGGTAAAGAAGGAGCCGGAGGAAGTGGACCAGAGAAAGAGGAAGGGTTGTTTTTAATGGACTTCCAGTCTCTTAGTTTCGGGCGAGTGGCGAACTCTGCGGTGGAAGACGGTTCATCTGGGAGAGGTTTAGACCAGTTATCTTCTGCGGTGGTGGGGTTGGTGGAACTGTCCTCCAGCTTTACCTGAGCCATTTCACCAGGAAGAGGAGCTAAGAAATTGGGTCTGGAAGCAGTGCTAGTCTTCTTGTATTTATCCAAAAAGGTAACCGGAGCCCAACCTTCTTTGTCATCGATCTGAATATACCACCAACCACTCGAGTTCTTCTCAATGACCTGCAGAAATGGAACAATGCAATGAAAACAAGATAAACAAAAACCCCAAAACTTTCATTTATTCATAGTTGGAAGAATCTTCAATTGGAAAACAAGAGAGTGAAGAAAAGTTAGCAAATGCAAGTTCATTTATTCATTCATCTTCTATACCCACTTATTCCTGAACTCGGGGTCACGGGGGCCTGCTGGAGCCTATCCCAGCGCACATAGGACAAGAGGCAAGAGGTACACCCTGGATAGGTCGCCAGTAAATCTCAGGGCCACAGACACACGACCACACACTCACACAATTACCCCTATGGGCAATTTAGAGTCACCAATCAACCTAATGCGCATGTACCCAATGTTCCAATGTACATTGAAACCCATGCAAACTCTGCAAAGAAAGACCGCAGGATTCAAACCTTCTTGTTGTGAGGCGACCGTGCTAACCACTATGCCACCCTGAAATGTAAGTTTTAATCTCTTAAAATTTATATAAAAATTTTACAAAATGAGAAAATATATTTTAAAAATCTCACCTCGACTTTAATTCCAGCCTGAAAGCTGATTCCATCAGGGATGGTGGTCTGAAAGTCAGCAATGGTGTAGTACTCCTCCTCCACCTGAGGGGGTACTGGTGGCTTTGGCAGGTTTGTCCCACGTGGCTAAAGAACACACACAAAAAAAGAAAGGAGAGAACTGAAATTCAAACCTGTGACGTGACGTCACTTTCACTAATCAGAACTGTTACATCATTCTTACTATAGAGAGATCACGGCGTGGAGGAGGTCTCTGACGCACATCTGCTTCTACAAGACCAAAAAAATGATGTAATCATCATTATCATAATTAAATCTCACTTTTATATAAACATTAAATACAAACATTCAACCCAGTGTTGGCCAGGGACAATAGAATTTTTTGGGAAAATAGGAAAATTACTACATTTGATTCATTAATTTCCTATAGCTGCTTATTCCCTAACTATCCCAGCACACCCTGGACAGACCACCAGTCCATCGCAGGGCCACACATAGACTAACAACCACTTACATTTACTCCTATGGGCAATTTAAAGTCACCAATAAGCCTAATGTACATGTGGGGAAAAACCCAAAGTACCTGGAGTAAACCCATGCAAGTGTGGAAACAACTTGTAACGAAAGCCCCACACAAAGATCCCTTACCCGGGAATAGAACCCAGGACCTTATGTTAAAGGCGTATGCGTGTTGTGTTAATGCTGTACTTTTCTTGTTGTCGTTAAAGGGGCTGATTCTTTGGTTCTCTTTATTTTCCTTGTTGTTCTGTTTACACGCGCCGTCTAAATCGTTAGCACTCGAGTGCGATGACATCTTTTGGCTTGAAGCGTCGAATTTTTTTAGGTACGATGCCGGAGCCCAGCCTTCTTTCCCCTGATATCTATAGACACACACACAATAAACATTTTAGGGGTTATAATAACACATTAACATCTGCTAATATAGAAATTAATGTATTTACTAATGTCAGTTTAGAGTAAACAGACGTTGAATCCTCTTACTTTTATTATACTACTATATTTTTTTATTTGCTAGCAGATATTTGAACTATGATTAAAATGAGTAAGGTCTCTCCTCATCTCTTTTCTTGTTTCTTTTTTTTGCTCCTATTTATCTTTTTGAAGGAACATCTTTTTGTACCTGATCTTCCACCAGCCTTCCAGATTTTTCTCCATCACCTCTACAGTCATTCCCTTCACTAAATCGATTTCGTCCTGATCTCTAGCTGAGTACGGATAAATCACTGTGTACTTCTCTTCTGCGGGGAAACAAGAGAATACACACAGTCACGTTTAGCACCAGCGGTTTAAGTGATAAACAAATTAACACCCAGAGACGTGCTGTTGGAGGAAATCAATCAACATTATCAGTAAGAAAATCTGCCCATCATCATCACAGTAATTCAAGTGCAAACATTTATATCTATTTTGTTAATCAATTTACTGATTGAAGGAGAAAAATAACTCGTGCAGGATCCAAATGAGCAGTGCTCAAAACTAAACACACCCCTACTAAATCAACGTCATGCTTCATGCAGCCACAGCCAGGGGAGAACAAAAAAACACACACACGCGCACACACAGCAATGAGGGTGGAAAAGAGAAAGAGAATTAGAAAAAGAGGAGATAAAAAGGTGAGAGAGTTAGAAAAGGGTGTGTGTGTGAGAGAGAGAATTAAAGAAAAAAAAGATAAAAGGGGAGGGGGAAAAAGGGTGAGAGCGTAAAAGAGAGAATCAGAGAAAGAGGGGGAGGGAGGAATGAAGAGAAAAGATGGATTTTTTTTCTCCACCTTGCCTGAGACTCAGGCTGAACAGATCGCCTAAAGTGCGGCGGCGACCCCCGAGTCTCGGCAGTGACCAGAACTTCCGGCACACTCCAGCAGCGGAGAAACACACACACAAACAGACACACACACACACACAGACGTAAATGTTGGTGTCAGAGCTGTGCGTGAAGCATCATTCTAATCATGTAAAATTGTTTTGAATCAGATCAGTGTGAATAATAATTGTGACCGCATATTCTTTAACTCAGGGCCACAGGGATCTGCTGGAGCCTATCCCAGCATGCATAGGGTGAGAGGCATGGGTACACTCTGGACAGGTCCCCAGTACATAGCGAGCCACACATAGACAAACAACCACACACACACACACACACTCCTATGGGCAATTTAGAATCACCAATCAACCTAAT
>JAOTQW010000016.1:3808867-3819105 GCA_026260075.1 Sisor rabdophorus
GACTCGACTCCCCTCTTCGAGAACAGAGTCACATGACTCGACTCCCCCTGAGCAAAGCACTCGGGCCGCAACTCGCCCCATTGCTCTTCCTGAGCAGAGGGAGATCAAGGTTCTGCTCAGGCAACACTCTGTGAAGCTAGTACCATCACACAGCTAGCTTTACCCATGATGCATTGCATCTGAGCTTTAAAGGTCAGCCCACAGAACCATTATATTCCCACCACAGCCCACCTGCTTCAGCCTAACTTCACGCTGGAATTCACTGTTTCCTTACACACTTTTCGACACATCATTACATCATTCGCTCTGACATGTGGTAGCTCTTTACAGCCGCTTTAGCCAGTGCTGCTACACGCTACACACACATTAGCTACATTATCTTTCATGCTCAGCACTAGCATAAGTTCTCTCCGAGTTAATGCTAATGTAGGAGGTGTGCACGCTCCTGTACTGAGGTTGTTGTGCTTTTGTCCCCAATAAAGCAGAACCCCACGGTGGACATACGTCCCCGCTCGGCGACAGCCATCCAGATGAACAACGCGACGCACATGCAGGAGCGTGACGAGGAGTTCGGCTACGAGTGTCTGGATGGGAAAGACTGCACCAGCTTCTTCTGCTGCTTTGAGGATTGCCGCTCAGGGGCGTGGCGCCACGGCCGCCTGCATATCCGCATCGCAAAAATCGACTCATACGCACGCATCTTCTTTCCCACTGCCTTCGGCCTTTTTAACCTTGTCTACTGGGTTTCCTACCTTTATCTGTGAGCGGCACCGCTACTCCTGCAAGCCGCACGTTGTAATGCTAATTATACAATGCTAATCATACTACATATTGCTAATCTTATAGCACTAATCCTACAATCATACAACACTAGTCATATAGTATAAAGCTGCTGTTTTTAAAATGATCTATGTTATCATCGTTCCCATCGTTCTCATCATTATCCTGCTTCAGGGTACCCTTGACCTTCCACACGTGTTACACTAGCGGGACACAAACTCGGTAGCAGGCTATAATCCCTACGATTACTAATGATCTAGTGCCCTAAATGGCCATAAACTAAAAATCTGAGAGGTCCAGTCGACTACACTGGTAAAACTGTAGTTTACTAGATCAATGGAAACGTAGTTCACTAAAGTGCAAGGCTTGCTCCACTTGGGTCCATCAGATACTGGTACGCCTCTTTTTGAGATCAGCGGTATTTCCTTGGATAATAAGATGGATGAACCAGTGGATCCGGTAAATACTAAAAAAGTTTTAACTAGATTGAGGAAGCTGTAGACTATATGCTGAGATTAATTCCCCTAGAGAATTACTGGATATAGCCCTGGATGCAGGTTAGGGAACAAGCGGGTATAGAAGATGAATGAATGAATTGCTGGAAATAGTTATGACTCTGAAAAGTGTAGCCAACTAGGTGTAATCCACTAGGAAGTCCTATCTACTGACGTATAGATGTAAGGTCAAGTAGAGCCGTGAATACTGCGATCATACTGACATCATGTTGACTTGATAATGGCTAAACACTGAAATGTGGACTAGATTGTGGATGATGTCATTCTTTCGGTTGTAAGCCATACCAGTAACGGGTAAGACCCAGATTTCAAGATGGTGTTATCTCCTACATAGTAATGGATGTAAACTATGGCAAATAAGAGAGCCTAGTCCAGGAAAAGGTTGCCTGGGTCCACTAGTCAGTGGAAGATATAGTTCACTAGCTGGGGGATCGAGTCTTTCCGAGTGCTAGTTATTGGGGGGGTCTAGTCCATTATGTAGGAGACTGAAGGATTTAGTCTACTCGACCTTAGCATCTCGTGCATACTTGTGTTTTTCACTAGGCAGTGGAGCTCAATGGGATAGTCCACCATATTGAGGAAGACGGTGAAAGTGCACTATACAGATGTAGATGTTGTGTTAACCATTACATTGTTGAGAACTTTTGGTGCACTTGATGGCACGGGTTGGGATGTGGACCGTTTAGACCGACTGGGATCTAGTCTTATTTATCAAATCAAATTCGAGGCGATAGAAGCCTTCGAGATAATGTTGGAATTTGGATATAGGGGACGACAGCAAAGGGGAAGACAGTGAAGGGAAGATGACGAGTAATGAGGGGCATGACAGTTGGAGTGAAGAAGTCAAGGAGCATATGGCGAGGGGAGGACGGAGAACGGAAGATAGCGAGGAGAAGACAACCAGGTTTAGGATGGCTGAGGATGTAATGAGGAAAAAGGCACAAGGGGATTAGGGAAAAGGGGGAGACACCAATAAAAACACAGCCTAGAACGGGGACAAGGGAAAAAATGGTGAGAGGAAGATGGTGACTGAAAGAAAGTGAGGGGGGAAATGCTAATGGAAGAAAAGTTAATGAGAATGTGGGTAAAGTGAAGGAAAGTCATCGAGGGGCAAAACAGAATGGAAACAAAGCTAGAGGGGAAGACAGCAGAGGGAAATACAGTGTAAGTGCACTAAAAGCTAGATTGGAACAAGGCCCAGTTTTTTTGGTTATTTTGCTGTTCCACCAAATGTAAACGTTTTGATTGGTTAAAGATGAGAGTGATGGCCTGGGGTTGTGCTCCTAGCTTTCATCATACTGTCATTCATATCAGTTATCACAGCACCGGTTCCGTTCTCCCGCTTCGTTGTTGTGTTTTTTAATTGTAACGTCATCGTGAACAAAGCGAAGGCTGTAGCACAAAATCGTAGGGTTGGGGATTCGGTCCTGTCACTCTGTTATCAGGGACTCGCTGAAGTTGTAGATTTGCATGGATAGTCTGGAGAGCCCAGCGTTCTTTTGAATGAACAGGAAATAGGGTAATCGGCTAGAATGGCCCATCCCCAGTGAAGGGCCATTCAAGGGCTTGTTCACGGTCTTAAAGACCGAATCGCAAAAGATAAAGGATACAAAAAAATAAATAAAATGAAATGTGTTGTTTATTTATTGCATATTTATTTCAGTCATTTAGCTGCTGTGTTTTTCGAGCGCAGATAAAATAAATGATCTGTACAAATGATGTAAATATTTAATACTGTACACTGTAGTGATTTATTAATTATTTATTGCATGCAGAACTTATTTAACTCTTTTTCATCCCTGCTGATGGACTGAATACAAAGTTCAGTGTTAAACCTTTAAAAAAAATGAAAAAGAAAGGAACTGTCTGGATTCAACAAACTCATTCAGATTTACCAATTCCTTTTTTATTAGTTATTTATTCACATTTGTCTAAACAGCCAGTGGGCGTGGCCTTCCTTCCTGACATCATCTTCACGCCAGGACCAATGGGCTGTGCGTGCATCCAACTGAATGTTTGTAACCATCGCTAACTCTCAGGCCAGTCTGCTGCGTTACTGTTTTTACTAGCGAAAAGCTCTGTAAAAGGAACCCACATGACTCATTTCAGCCAATGGGAGAGCAGTTGTGATGATGTCAGGTAGGACCATGTTGTCTCACCCTGTAATGTTTGTAACCTGAAGCTATTTTCGAATTTGTACCTGAACACTGCTCGTGATAGAGTGTAACACCTTTGCTAACTAGCTGATGGGATGATCAGCTAGCTGAGCAGCACGAAGAAGTCGGAGCTTGCGATAAGTTCACCTCGTCTCACTGATCAACTGGAATTTCATCCTGTTAAATGTGTTTTATTTTTGATGAAGCGGTCAGTCATTTGGCGGCTGTGGATTCTGGGTTTTTGGTGCACAAGCAAACTTGAGCTGATTTATTAATAACGGAGATTCACCAACTCACTTGGGGAGAAAACGTTCAAGACAAGGACAAGAAAAAGAACTGTTTTATTTCAGATACAGAGGAACATGACATACCTTTCTAAACTCAAGCTTCATTATTATAAATATTATAATAAATAAACACATGTATGAATTACTGTGTACACACGCCTGGCTTGTTCTTTTCTCATTTATTATGCCACGTATCATGAATAATATTACTTCCATCCTATAATAATAAATCTTTTTATTATAAAAAAAGGGGTGTAGTGGTTAGCACGTTCGCCTCACAGAAATAAGGTCGTGGGTTCGATTCCTGGGTCTTTCTGTGCGGAGTTCCTCCGGGTACGTTAGGTTGATTTGTGATTCTAAATTGCCCATAGAATTAAATGTGAGAGTGTGTAGTTGTTTGTGTATGTCTAGGCCTGCTATGGACTGGCAACCTGTCCATGGGTGTACCCCTGCCTCGCCCTATGTGCGCTGGGATAGGCTCCAGAAAAAAAAAGGGATTCCAAGTTAGGGAATAAGCAGGTATGGAGGATGAATTAATATCTTTTTGTTATAAGAAATAAATAAAAACGAATAAAGAAACAATAAAATAGATTTTCAATCAGTTCATATTGTAACGTATTACTTAAAGAAGATGAATGTTTTATTGTTTCTATGACATTTCTACAGAATTTTTTTTCCAGAGTTAATTTTAGTACCGTGTCTGTGCAGCCCCCAGTGAAGGCATGTGTAAATTTTGTCCCGAATTAACAAGATTTCGCCAGTCAGGCCGACGAGCTTGGTGTCTGAACGTGAAGCTGAACGAAACGCTCCGAGCAGTGCCGCAGCTGAGCCTCGGCACAGACGGGAAAAGTGCAGTGAAATATATTTTGCTAATGTTGTTTGAACAGGAGACCCGTGACTCACAGTGAATCAGTGACACGTGAGTCATATACTGTTCAGAACTATTGTTCTGGTTTAGCTTTACCATCAGGTCAGTTCTCAGCATGAAGACCTCCCTTTAAGAGTGTCACTCTCAGCATCCATCCTCATGCCAAGTCACCATGGCAACCTCTTGGTGATATCCCTCTCTACCGTACCTGTTACATAAAAACCAATTGAGTCACCTGTGGCATAATTATTGTGAATAAATGTACATTCACTGCAAAGCAATGTTTTCATGAAGGTTATTGTTATTAAATCCGTTCAATCTGTTTGTTTGGTGTCCTTCAGTAGGAACACTTTCAGAATCAGTTACTCTAACTATTTCCCATAGTACCTGTACCCATAGTGATCATCACCATAGCAACCGTCTACCTAATAATTGTTTTCCATTGTATCTGTCCTCTTCATAACTATGTCCCGAACTAACCGTCTCTATAATAACTATCACCATAATAAGCATTTCCCCCAGAACCCTCTCTATTGTAATCATCCCCATAGTAACCATCACCATCTCCATGGTAACCTATTGCACCTATAGTAACCTATGGTAATTTCACCTCCCTAATGAACAATTCCCATAGTAACTCCTACCATATTTATCATCCATAAGCATCTCTAGAGTAACCATCCCAATAATCATTTTTTGGTTATAGCTGTCACTATGGTAGCTGTCCTCATAGTACCCACAGTAACCATCACCATCTCTATAGTATACCTATCCATAGTAATCGTCCTCATGGTCCCCATAATATTCGTCCTAGGGTAACTGTCTCCACACTAAATGAATCCCATCTGTAAAACTGACTTGAAGCTCCTAACATTGGAATCGTCTGGTAGCTTGGTAGCTGCTGGAGTCTGGAATGACTCGGTTCAGTGAAATGACTTCATTACACTTTTACATTCTCCGTCTGAACATCCGAGTGTTCATGAGCTTGCTTGATCTTTAAGGCCAGGAGCAGCTTAATTGTGCTGGGGTTGGAACTTATCCCTTTCTGATCAGCACTGCAGGTGCACAGATTCCCAAGGAAACTGCCTTAATGGTGTTAAACGTCTGGATCAGGTTTTTTATCTTCTTTTGAACACCAACAAAATGGACTGTTAGAGTGTTACGTAACGTTAGACACCAACAGGAACCATCTGGAACAACACAATCTATTAAAGTGCCATTACAGTTCACTCAGGCAAACCCGTCAGGAACCTGGAGAAATCTCATAAGTCCTGTTATCGAGGAAACCTTTTAACTGCAAATTTTATCCGTCCCAGTAACACACTCACACTAACACACTCATACAACTCCATCACCATATCATTTCTGGATACACTGCAGCAGGGACGATTGATGAACTCCTAAACCCTCAGAGACAAAGAACTTCACCCCCTTCAGCCCAAAATAACATCACGCTCCTACTTGCTCTCGCCCGACTAGCTCTGTCTTCTGCCTTCTTTTCTTCACCTATTTCTCTCTTCCTTTATCTCTCACGCTCTCTCTCCTACTCTCGCTTGCTCTCTCTCTTTCTACTCAAATCGAATCTGCAGAGCAACGAAGCGAGACCACCACATCACCGGTGTGAATAAGAATGAAGGGCAGGTGCTGCATCCTTATTTCATTTCTGATTGGATATTGGGCTAAATGAAAAGAACACACACACTGATAGAATCGTTTGAATAGAACAAGAACATTACCAACCAGTTCAAACTCCAGGTGCAGGGTAAGAAAATGTGTCTTTTGAGCATCTTCACAAAAATCCTGTGCAGCGAGTTTGTGATGATAAAGCTGAGCTGCAGCTTCATGACATATCAATGCAACATGACATTTAGAAAGTGTTCTCCTCAGCGGGGTTCGAGGTGATCTCTGTAAAAACTCCATTCTGTCTGAAGAATCTTCGTCTGCTCGAGGTCAGGTGTCACACTGCTTTTACCTAGGTGGAGTTTCATGCTAATAAAGGCTTGTAAGTTAATCTACATGACGGCAAATGTAATCTGCATTTAACCCGTATGATATTTACATTGCGTTTAATCAAATTTGATTCACTTTTATTCCTATTTATTCACTTTTATTCGCTTTTTACTATAGTTATTACCTTAAAGCTGCTGTACATAGGCAAAGATAATAATGAAACTGGAAAGTACAAAAGTAGAAGTTACTTTGTCCCAGAAGCGAGCCGGAGCCAAAGGTGGCAAGGAAAAACTCCCTGAAAGAGGAGCCCATCCTCCTTTGGGTGATGGACAGTAACAGGAATTGGACAGTGTGTGTGTGTGTGTGTTGGGTTGTTGTAGCATCCTCATTAGGATGTGAGACTGTCCCAGCTCATCATCGCAATGCAATTTTTTAATATGAGGCATGAGGAAGGGCCCGGAAGATCCGATGTGTAATAGTGGTCCTAGTACAGGCATCGAGGGGTGACATGTCAATGGTATCTCAATAGTAAAGGAGAGAAAAGCGAGGGAGGAAAAGAAAGGTGGGTAGTTATGTATTGTCACAGTTACAGGGTTTGTAATGAAATGGATTAAGTGTAGGATGCAGACAGGGACTCCGGCAAGACTAGCTATAACAGCATAACTAAAAGGACGACCAGTGGGAGGCAAAGACTGAAAGATCCCTAACAGTACAATGGCTGTTTTTAGTCTAGGCTTAAATACCGGGACAGACATAAACTGGTAGGCTGTTTCACAACTTTGGGGCTTTGTATGAGAAAGCTCTGCTCCCTGCCGAAGTTTTATTAATACGCGGTCCTGACAGACAGGCGGAGCGGAACGTAAGACACTAGCAGTTCACTCGGATACTGCGGTGCGAGACCATCTGTAGGGCTTTGTAGGTCAGGAGCAGTATTTTAAAAATCTATGCGGAATCTCACTGGGAGCCAATGTAGTGTGGACAGAATGGGGGTGATATGTTCATACCTTCTAGTTCCCGTCAGGACTCTCGCCGCTGCATTCTGGACTAACTGCAGCTTATTTAAACATTTCGCTGAACATCCACACAGCAGCGCGTTACAATAGTCCAGTCTGGATGTAATGAAAGCATGAACTTTCAGCATCATTAAATGACAATAAATGTCTTATTTTAGCAACGATTTTAAGAACGCTATCCTAGTAAGATTATCAACATGAGCTCCAAATGAAAGAGTGGAATCAATAATCACACCCAGGTCAGTGACTGTAGCACTTGATGAAGCCGAGAGACCGTCTATAGTTAAGGGGTGATCAGAAAAATTATCTCGGGCTACCTGTGGGCCCCAGAACCCGAACCTGTGTCCGAATTAAGAAAGAAAATGTTGCTTAGCATCCAGTCTTTTATGTCCTTTATACATAGTTCAAATCTACTTAACTGATGTTGTTAGTTTCTGGTATGGTTGAGACATGCAACTGTGTGTCAGCAGCTTAACAGTGAAAACTAAGATTGTGCCTGGAAATTATGGTGCCAAGAGGAAGCATTTAAAGTAAATAAAAAAGTAACGGACCTAAAACTGAACCCTGGGAACACCATATTTGACTGAGGAGCACATAGAATAGGCAGCATTTAAATCTACAAGTTGGTCAAGTAGGACCTAAGCCAGGCGATTGAACCCTAAGCTTTTTCAACATTTGGAATTTGTGGCATAGTGATTAGTCAGTACCACAGTCCAAAAACATGCATATTAGGTTGATGGATTCTAAATTGCCCATAGGTGTGAGCCTTTCTGCCCCAGTAGACCCCCATGACCCAGAGTCAGGGAATAAGCAGGTATAGAAGATAAATGAATGCATTTGAGGCAGTTCAATTGTCATCATGGGTGGTCTGGCAACCTGTCCAGCAGACTTCCGTGACCCTGAGTTCAGGAATTAGCAGGTATAGAAGATGAATGAATGAATTGTCATCATTGAGGGTTGTCGACGCGAGTATTTGGTATAAAATGCCGTGAAAACACCGATGTAAATAAAACAATAATGCATTTGGGAACACACAGGTCCATGTTGTACACGGAGCACAGTTGAATTGCTATCTTAAAGCTGTTGAACTGTTGATCGGAAAATCATGGGTTCAAATCCCAGCACTATCAAGCTGCCCCTGCTGGGAACCTGAGCAAAACCCTTAACTACCATCTGCACAGTTGAATAAGGAAATGTGATAATAGAAACACAAGAGCGTCTACCAAATGGCAGAAATGTAATTGCGTTCTCAGCACTCAAAGGCGATGAACTTCCGCTGAACTTTTGTGAGTCAGTGATACAGAACTGGTTCAAGTTTCAATACACCTTGACAGCTCAGTGATCACGAAAATAAATGAGAATAAAATTCTATGTTTAGATAACGGACGACTGTCTAAATGTGTTTTTTTGAACTCAAATGTGAGTTGGAATCTCCAAAAGATCTGAGAAAATTTCCAGCTGCAAAAAGTAAGGAATCCTGGGACCAGCCACCAAAACTGTCTGAAGACAGGTTTTCTTTACAGCATGACTATCACACACAGTGTGTGTGTGTGTGTGTGTGTGTGTGTGTTAATATTTGAAGCTCTCCTTAATAAAAGATGATGAGTTTCCTGTGTGAGATATTAATGTTTGAACACCGAGGGAATGAAAGCGTCTCTATGCAGCATTCTCACTCTTCAAGTCTCTCCTGTGTCTTAGCATGGCACTCTCTCTCTAACGATCTCTCTATCTCCATCTACTCACACACACACTCACACAGACACACACACACACAAAGGTCTGTTGAGGAGATGTGAGGTCCTGCGGACTCACACTGATTGCCGTTCGAGCGTGAGGAAATGTGTGTTTGCTTCATCCGTCTCCTGTTCTGTGGCCTGTTGCTCCCTGAGGCAGTGCAAGTCGTCACTCTGAAAGCTGGGCTATGCTTTTTGCTGCGACTGCTGCTGCCGCATGTCAAGGTTTACCTCTAATAACTGATCATGAAACAGACAAACAGCCAATCAGCTGCGTACACTCACGTGGAAGTGGACGTCGGCTTCGGTGTTCACTCGAATCACCTCGTCCTTTTTATTGTTCCCTCACATAACCTCTGGATCCACAGAGCCGCATTTCAGCATCGATCGTTCCAACAGCAGAGACGCTTCTGGCTGTCAGATCAGTCCTCCATCACACTCCTCTCCACCTACTCCAGCGAGGCTTCAGAGGGGCTTCTGCGAGGCTTCAGCGAGACTTCAGCGAGACTTTGGGTGTTTACTGACTCATTGGTTTTCATTTTTCCGATCTAAAGATTTATATGAATGCGTTCCGTTTCTATAGTAACGGCTCATTGACACGGATGTGTGCAGCAGACATTTTGTCACTGCTATGCTAACTTTTCACTGTTATGTGGTTTCTCAGGGTTTTTTGTGTCTTGGGACTGTGTTAGAAACTCTTTCAAAAACCCTTAAGCCTACTGCATTGTTAAAAATGTCAGAAAGCAAGGAAAGTTTGACACTTCCAGGAGTTAGCACATCCTCCAGAGACTTCCCAGACGTGTGGGAATCAGCCATGATGAAATGAGGAGGAAACGTTCAGAGAGAAGGTGAAGAGTGGAGGGTGGCATGAGAAGTTAATGCTTCGCTCAGGCGCTTGTGGGAGATGTGTGTGTGTGTGTGTGTGTGTGTGTGTGT
>JAOTQW010000016.1:3889736-3904986 GCA_026260075.1 Sisor rabdophorus
ACTCACACTCACTCCTATGGGCAATTTAGAATTACCAATCAATCTAATGTACATGGTTTTGGACTGTGGGAGAAAACTGGAGTACCCGGAGGAAACCCACGCAAACGTGGGGTGATGTAGCTTTATTATATTAAATTCATATGGAACAGAAAGTAAGTCACGTGAACACTGAGAGATATCAACTGTTCTACACTTTAATAAGCAGTTCTAGCTGTAACACTGTTAAGCTGTAAATAATAATAATAATAATAATAATGATAATAATGATCCCTGATTGGTCGATTTCCTCCCCCCTTTTTGTTGGAGCTTTAAACGAGTTAATAAAAATCTACTGTTCAAAGTTCAGGCACATTTTATTAGCATACAATTTCAGCTCTGGTTCTGTCGGCCACTCTCTCTCTTTCTCTCTCTCTCTTTCTCTCTCTCTCTCTCTCTCTTTCTCTTACCCACTTACTGTCTCTCTGTCTTTCCCTGTGTGTGTATATATGTGTGTGTGTGTGTGTTGAGTTCCTTCTTCACTATCAGCCTCTGAGTGTGTTCAGGGTTTAGGGGGCCTACTAAGTGCCCTCATTAGCTAAGAATGTGTTTACACTCTGTCTCAAGCCGTGACCTGTAATGGTGTACGAAGCCCTCTGGTCAACAGTGGATTAGCTAAGAACATGCTTAAACACACACACACACACACACACACACACAAACACACACACCTCTCAGGCTGATGGCTCAAACTGATAATGGTCAGTGCTGCAGCAATTAGCCACAATTAGCCTCATTTAATCCCTGATATAGCAGGTGTGATAGAGTGGCTCATTAGAGACCCCCCCCCACACACACACACTCCTATGCAAGCATGTTTACTAAGTAGGTGAAAACTGTGTGGGGGGGGGGGGAGCAACATTTGCAATAAAGGCAGAAGGTTGTAACTCAGTTATTAGTTTGAAAAATGTTTAGAGGGACTTTTGGAGATTTTCTCTCTCTCTCTCTCTCCCTCTGTGTGTGTGTGTGTGTGTGTTTTTGAAGTGCTGTTCTGCTTTGATGTAGGCCTAATACGGATGGTAAATGTGGATATGCATCACTTTGATGAGTGTGTTCCTTCTGGAGAGACATTGTCCAGATCAAGGACATCTCACACACACACACACACACACACTTCAGCTGCAAATCTCATGTAAACACCCATCCTAGACTGAGCAGTTGGATGGGGTTGGAGTCTGCTTGATTTTTTGTCTGAAGTCTTTTCAGCTGTGTTCGAAATGCTAACTCATTACTTCTTACTCTCTAGTTTCAGGCCTAATAAGAGAATTTTTCTTTTATAGAGCGTAAGTAGTGTGTGTATGTATATGTGTGTGTGTGTGTGTGTGTGTGGGTGTGTGTGTGTGCTTCTGTGATATATGTGATCTACATTTAATAACTGATGGTATAAACCACAGTGCCAATATTTAAACTCTGAAACAGGTTATATGTTGATGTGTGTGTGTGTGTGGTGTGTTTGTGTGTGTGTATAAAACAGCTTTGATACAACTCTGATAGTTATAGGTTTCTGTGTTTGTATGTGTGTGTATGTGTGTGTTATTAAAAGCTCCCTTGGACAGTGTGTACTTCATCATTTCACTACACCAAGGGGCCCTAATGCACTCGTCCTAACCTTACTGACCCTAAATCACAGAGTAGGCACACACACACACACACACACACACACACACACACAATTTACTGGGTATTTTTATTTAGACAGATAGCTAGTATTAATAAAATCTTTAAAATAAAGTAAATAATGTTTATAATATAGCACTAGTAGCCAATAGTAACCATTCTCTAAGAGAGAGAGAGAGAGTCTCAGTATCTCTGTTCTTTTCTCTCTCTCTCTCTCTCTCTCTCTTCGTCTTTCTCTCTGTCTATCTATTCATCTTCCTCAGTCTGTGCATGTATCTTTCTCTTACTCTTTCTCTCTCTTTTTCTCTTTCCTAGTGTTTGAGATATTGAGATACACTGAGACTCTCTCTCTCTCTCTCTCTCTCTTTCTCTGACGTGTTAGAACAGATTTGAGGACCCAGCAGAAACTTTTAACCTCCAGAAACAGAAACCTTCTGTAAAACATGTTGAGTGTAAATACAGCATTTTTATCAATCAGACAGGTTGGTGACCTGGAGCTATCACACACCCACACACACGAAAACACATACATACGAAAACACTCACACACACGAAAACACACACACACACACATACACACACACACACACACTCACACGGTTAATCCTGGTTGAGAGGATGTGTGTGTGCATGTGTGTGTGTATGCTAGGAGCTCTAATTACATAAATGATGTAATTACAGCCCTGTGGCCTTGTACAGGATTAAAACACACACACACACACACACACCCCTAAAAACACACAACCCATTTGTATATCTGGTTATGCGCTGATTAATGAATGTTTGTGAATGGATGAGTTACTGTTCTGGTTAATGAAACACTAATGTGCTGTTATTCATAAAAATGTGTCCGGAATCTTTGAAACTGCTTCTTAGTTTATTTATAATAGAATCTATAAAAACAAGCACACATTATACATTTATTCATTTGTTCATTTTCTATAGCCCCTAATTCGATAATTCGGGGTCATGGGGGTCTGCTGGAGAAGAAATGTCTTTTAAAGCCTTCTAAAGACCCAGTCCCAGCACACATAGAGCAAAAGGCAGCGGTGCACCCTGGGCAGATCACCAGTCTGGGCAACACATGAACAAACAGCCATACACACACTAACTCCTATGGACAATTTAAGGTCACCAACCTAATGTAGATGTATTTGGACTGTGGGAGGAAACTGGAATGACCGGAGAAAAATCGTGCAAACTCCGCACTGAAAGACATCTTGCCCGGGAAGCAAACCCAGGGACCTTCTTGCTGTGAGGCGACCGTGCTAACCATGCTACATTATGATTTATTTATTTATTTATTATAAATGTTATTGTTTATTTCTTTATTTAACTGATTGATAGATTGTTTATTATTATTGGAGTTAGTATTCATAGGGGTGTCCTATACTAGCGGCGCGGTGGCGTAATGGTTAGCACAGCAAGAAGGTCCCAGGTTTAACCCTGTGCGAGGGGTCTTTTTGTGCAGCGTTTGCATGTTCTTCCTGCGCTCGTGTGGGTTTTCTCTGGGTTCTCTGGTTTACTCCAACAGTCCAAGAACAAGTACATTAGGTTGATTGTTAACTTGTTAAATTGCTTATAGGAGTGACTGTGAGCGTGTGTGGTTTTTCGTCCCCCTGCCTCTCGGCCTATGTGTGTTGGGACAAGCTACAGCAGACCCCCTGTGCGTGTAAAGAAGATGAATGAATGAATGATAGTGTTAAAATGAAAGATAAAGTTGATTATTAAGCTGAGTTTGCTTCCTAGCCTTTGGAAATGCATCAGCTACTGTATGTTATTGTCTTTGGGTAGGCGGCCTTAATGGTATGAGATCCAAGCTTTTACAAGTTATGCAACATTTTGCTTACTTTAAGCTTTTATCCTTAAAAATTCTATGTCCTCTCTGGACTAATTTGATGTCAGTTTGGGATTGGGTCTGGTATTAGATTCTGTAATGTTGGCCAGTATCCGGCTAATTCTGATACTGATTATCGGATCTGCGTAGCTCTAGGATTTATCCTAAATGCTGTTAGGTAATATTACATCAGTAGTGTGTTGCACAGATGTGTGTGTGTGTGTTTATGTGTGTTATCACAGCAGAGACGTGTTGTACAAATGTATGTGTTGTTACAAAAGTCGTGTTGTACAGATGTATGTGTGTTATTTTAACAGAGGTGTGTCATACAAATGAGTGTGTTGTAACAGAAGTAGTGCTGCACAGATGTATGTGTGTGCATGTTATTACAGCAGTAGTGTGTTATACAAATGTTTACTCTAAAAATGTGAGTAGATGACACACACACACACGCACACTTCTTAATTGAACACATTACCAGGTGGTCTTCTTTATCTGACATCATCTTGCTGTACACGTCATACTTATGCTCATGTCCTGTTCAGTCAGGTGGAAGGAAGCAGAGTGTGAAGGAAACCAAATTGGGAGAAAATTCAGACTGCAAAAGGAACCAGACTGCGAGAGGAACCCAAAACTGATGGAGAAACTTGGAACTGCGAGAGGAACTTGAGTGTACAAAGAACCAGCCTGGTAGAGGAACTGAATTTTGACAGGGAACCAGAATGTATAAGGAACCAGAGTTTGAGTAAAACCAGAGAAGCACTAGAGTGTAAGAAAAACCACACGTTGAGAGAAAACAAAGTGTAAGAGCAACCTCACTGCGAAAGGAACCAGACTGCGAGAGGAACTAGATCGCAAGAGAAACCAGACTGTAAGAGAAACCAAAGTGTGAGAGTAACTACAGTGTTAAAGAAACTACAGTGTTAAAGTAACCCAAGTGTGAGAAGAACCAGAGTGCAAGAGAAACCAAAAAATGTGAGAGGAATCAGAGCAACTAGAGTATGAAAGAAAACAGACTGCGAGAATAAAAAACAAACTGTGAGAAAAACCAGGGTGTGAGTGGAACCAGACTGAGAGAGAAGCCAAAGTGTGAAAGGAACCCGTGTGTGAGAGGAACCAGAGTGTGAGAGGAATGAGAGTGTGAAAGTGACAAGAGTGTGAGAGTAACCAGACTGCGAGAGGAACTGAAGTACTAGAAGAACCAGAGTGTGAAAGGGACCAGAGTGTGAGAGGAACCAGACTGCGAGAGAAACTGCAGTGTGAGAGGAAACCAAGTGTGAGAGGAACCAGAGTGTGAAGGGACCAGAGTGTGAGAGGAACCAGACTGACATAGGAACCAGACTGAAAGAGGAACCAGAGTGTGAGAGGAACTGGAATGTTAGAGGAACCAGAGTGTGAAATAGACCAGAGTGTGAGAGGAACCAGACTAAGAGAGAAGCCAGATTGTGGGAGGAATTAGAGCGTGAGAGGAACCAGAGTGTGAAAGGGACCAGAGTGTGAGTGGAACCAGAATGAGAGAGAAGCCAAAGTGTGAAAGGAACCTGTGTGTAAAAGGAACCAGACTGAGAGAGAAGCCAGAATGTGAGAGGCACCAAAGTGTGAAAGGGACCAGAGTGTGAAAGGGACCAGAGTGTGAGAGTAACCAGACTGAAAAAGGAACCAGAGTGTTAGAGGAACCAGAGTGTGAGAGGAACTGAAGTGTAAGAGGAACCAGAGTGTTAGAGGAACCAGAGTGTTAGAGAAACTGAAGTGTGAGAGGAACCAAAGTGTTAGAGGAACCAGAGTGTGAGAGGAACTGAAGTGTGAGAGGAACTGAAGTGTGAGAGGAACCAGAGTGTTAGAGAAACCAGAGTGTGAGAGGAACTGAAGTGTGAGAGGAACCAGAGTGTGAGAGGAACTGAAGTGTGAGAGGAACCAGAGTGTGAGAGGAACCAGAGTGTGAGAGGAACTGAAGTGTGAGAGGAACCAGAGTGTGAGACAATCCATAAGGAGAGCAGAGTTAGAATGCATTATTCTGCAGAGAATAATAATTTACATGTATGGGATGTTTTTAATGTGAATGTAATATTAGGTCATTCTCCTGCTTCAGCACAGTGATTCCTGATTCAAATTTCAGTGATTTGAATCTTTCTGTCACTTCGGTTCATTTTTTAAAAGTTTTTTTTTACATAGGGAAACTTTCAAACTTTCTTTCCTACAGGAAAATAATTATTCAGCTTATTATTTCATGACTGCTATAAAAAAACTTATTGTTAGAATAACTTGTGACTGTTAAGGAAAACTGGCTCTCGCAGAGTAAAACAAACCAAATGAACAGTTTCAACTGGGTGTCAAACAACAAAAGCCTCTAAAACCTGTTGTGGCTAAAAGTCAGTGCCAGGTCTTTCTCAAACCTTTTAGAGTCACTAAACACACACACACACACACACACACATCGACCCACCCAGTGCCACAAAGAACACAGGGGTGTAATTAATTAGCGATCCTGACTCGACACGCACACTCAGCCTCTGTGGACACACTACATTCATCACGCTTTGTCGAGGTTGAAGTATCACGCTAAATGCGTTTGAAAACGAGTTTGGCGTTTCTCTTGTTGAGTTAAGGCGTGGGTTTGGAGAACGTCACACTTGGCTGCTCCTCCGACTGAAGAGTGTTTAGGGTGTTGAGTGAGCGTGGAAAATGAGTGTGACTAACAGTTCTGCACTTTACAGCTTCCAGTCTGGGAAACACACACACCTCACACACAATATTAAATTTTCTTCAGTAGAAACCATTTATCTTTCTACATTTTACATTTAACCGACAAGTCAATGTTAAACGTTATTATTCATTTCTTATTCATCAGTTGTTTATTCATCGTTCATCTATTATTCGTTTATTATTCATCTAATATTTGTTTATTATTCATTTATCACAATCACATTTATTTTGTATTAAATCCCTCTTAATCTTTACACTTCAACTGGTTAGTGTGCGTGTGTGTGTGTGTGTGTGTATGAATATAATTAGCCATTTATTAATATTGAGTTTGGAATCAGACACAATACTGATTATGTTGCTGAGGATATAACCTGGGGGCAGTAACGAGTGTATCGCACATTTATAAAATTGTACACCGGCATTCTGTTTGTTTACAGATCTACACAGGGCATAAATAATACACAGGGCATAAATAATAAATACACACACCACCGTCACCCAGATAAGGATGGTTATTCCTTGGGTCTGTTTTTGTTTTGTTGTTTGTCTTTTGAGTCAGGTTTTCACCTGACATCATGCCAGGGAGGGTATCTTAGGCCCCCTGATGCCAGACTTAATCATTGGAAATAAATATAGATTCAAATATTAATTCATTCATTATTATTATTCGCACATAGGCAGGAAGGTCGTCGGTTTAATAACAGGGCCACACACACACACTCGCACTCACTCCTATGTGTAATTTGAAATCACCAATCAACCTAATTTACATGTTTTTAGACTGTGGGAGGAAACCTGGTGTAAACTCAAACCCGGACCTTTTTGCTGCAAGCAATAGTGCGAACCACTAAACCACCATGCTGACCTAATTTTGAAATAAATTTATTATTTAATTTGTAATTAAAAATGTTTGTAATGCTGCTTTGGCCCTGTGATGGACTGGCGACCTGTCCAGGGTGTACCCACTGCCTTTCGTCCTATGTGCGCTGGGATAGGGTCCAGCAGATCCCTGTGACCCCTAATCAGGAAATAAGTGGGTATAGAAGATGAATGAATAAATGAATTTAAACTGGGGCAGCGAGGTGGCGTAGTGAATAGCACGGTCACCTCCCAGCAAGAAGGACGCAGGTTTCAGTCGCAGGCAAGGGGTCTTTCTGTGTGAAGTTTGCATCTTCTGCCCGCGCTTGCGCCGGGTACTTTGTTTCCCTTCCACAGTCCGAAAACGTGTACATAAGGTTGATTGGGGACTCTAAATTGCCCGTAGGAGTGAGTGGGAGTGTGTGTGTGGCCCTGCAATGGACAGGTAACCTATCCAGGGTGTACCCTGCCTCTTGCCGTATGTGCGCTGGGATAGGCTCCAGCAGAGCAGAGAATAAGCGGGAAGACGAATGAATGAATGAACTAAACTGGGGCGGCATGGTGGCGTAGTGAGTCACATCAGGTTTGGTGAGTCCTGTATGGTTCAGAGTTCAAGGGTTCTGTGAATTGGGGCTGGAATTAGGACGGTTTAATGTACTTTTTATCTGCATTGTGCTGAAGTGTCAATCAGGGGCTTTTATCATTTATTACTTTAAGCTGAAGCCCAGTGGAACCCTCGTTGCAGGATATCTGGAATCCAAAGTGCCCCCAAAGGAGGTTCTCCTATGAATTGTAGTTGTGTTTGGTTCTCTGTGTGTCTCACCTAAGTGCACTGGGTCTAAGGTGAGTCTGGCGAGTAATAACCTGTGTCTCAACATTGTCATTCATGCAGAACTTTAAATAAGATCATAATGGCTAATGTGGAAAAGAAAGTCTAAATGGCTGTCAGTCTAAAGGCTACGGCTTTCCCAAACTCTTTTCTCCTTCTTTCTAGTCGAACGGACATGCTTTTAGTTCCTGTTTGTTCTCTGAATGGACGAGACAAAAGAAAAGACATAGAACTATGCGAAAACACCCATTCAACTGCACAAACACAGTCAATTTGCTCATGTCACGCTGCCACACACATACACACACACACACATACACACACACACTTGTCAGCATGTACAGCTCATCAGGTGAATGAAGATAGACAGAGAAAGAGAGGTAGAGAGAGAGAGAAAAAGAGAGCGAGAGAGAGAGAGAAAGAGAGAGAGAGAGAGAGAGAGAGAGAAAGAGAGAGAGACATGCTCATGCAGGATTCGCACAAAGCCGAATGATTTCAGGCCAAGTCTCGACAAGTTTCATCATTACGGCTCTGTAACGACATCCGCATGTGTTACAGTTTCAAAATCAGACTGGAATCACATCTCAGCTATTTGATTGGCTGTGTGCATCGCATGGGAATGCAGAAAGCAGTAAAATTCCACATCAGAGCATCAGTAATGATCTCTAACACTACTGTCCTCAGGCAAACAACAGGCACACACACACACATAGCCCGCAAGACTGGAGAAGATGTTTAGCTTTACACTGTATCATTTTTTTTGAAAGACTGTTAACAAATTTACTGTTTAAATAAGACTTTACAACAACACACACAGTCTTCATTTTACTGTAATTTATATCTCAGAGGAGTTTAGAGTTAAGAGCCTTACTTAAGGGCCCAGTATCAGGGCTAACCATGGCCCTGAATTACTGGTAGTACCCTGTGTTGACCATTGACTCAGGTGTATCCTGTGTCTAGATTTTTTAACTTATACCTGTCTTAGAAATCCATCAACATTTATTTAAGGAACCTTTAAGAAGACACTGTGGGTGTAGTGGTTAGCATGGCTGCCTCACAGCAGGAAGTTCCCAGGTTTGACGGCTTGTCCAGGGAGTACCCATGTTTTTTCTCCTATAAGTGCTGAGATAGGCTCCAGCAGACCTCTGTGACCGGGTTAGGGAATAGGTGGGTATAGAAGATGGACGATTGAATGAATGGCTGCACTTAAAGTCTTATACTATGTATTTTTTTTTTACAGAGACACTCATGTGATGTGTCGACACCAACATCAGGGCAGGAAAAAGCTTTACACTTCTGTAATGTTAAATTCTAAAAATCATACATTAAAAATAGGAACCTAGATCACAACAACTATCTGTTCTATAGAGATTGTTGTTGTGGTGCTCTGGAGATACTCTAGGTGTGTATCAGCATCATTACTGCATATGTACAGAAGACGAGTTAATATCAGCTGAGCTTACAGCCAATTGGAGCTCAGGATTCTGTGTATTATTAAAACACTGCTAAGGTTCTCCACCTCATTTTTGTTTGTCTCAAAGGATTTCAGTCAGAGGTCATGACCCTGCACTTAGAATGTGTGTGTGTGCGTGTGTGTGAACTTTATTATATATGTGTAGAGTGTAGCTTTGTGCAGAAAAACAGGTTAAACACACACACATGCACACGCACCTTTCCCTGAAGATTAGACAAAACAAGACAACCTGGTCTTTAAATTACCCCTGAGACGCACCTTCCCAACATACTTCCTCCCTGTTCACGGATCTGCGTGTGTAATTTCCCAAGGTGCTGCATCACAAGTCCATCACACACACACACAGACACAAACAGACAAAAATCAATTGAGACATTTACAGCCGCCAATCAAACAGATGAGCAGTAAAGCAGATGAGAACAAAGGAAAAGAAAAGAGCTTTGTGCATTTCCGTTGTAAATTATTCCGCATAATTCCGCTTTATTTGTGTAGAGCTTCCTTTAACACAAAAAGGATTTAAAGAAATCCGGGTTTTCTAATAAGTAAACTCCCTGAGCCGGTCCGAGGAACACACCTTATTGTCCTTCAGCTGAAATAATGACTGCATACGCTCACCGCAGTCTCACCCACAATCCACCAGACCGATTTATTAATAACACATCGAAAAGTAGCCAGAACCACAACACACTAGCTCGCCGACTCGCACCCTGTCACATACACACACACATGCTGTCACATACGCAGACATACACACCTACACGCAGGCCATCACACGCCTACACCTGCTATCTGTTAATACTTTTATTATTACTATTATAATAATAATATGCAGTGATGAGATTAGTGTGAAGTGAAGATGATCTTCAAGATGATAGTAACTATAGAGCTCTATAGAACTATAGAACCCTAACCTCTCTATTCAATACCCTACCCTCTCTATCTAATAACCTAATCTCTCTATCCCTCGCCCTATCCTCTCTAACCCTAACCTCTCTATCCAATACCCTACCCTCTCTATCCAATAACCTAATCTCTCTATCCCTTGCCCTATCTTTTCTAACCCTAACCTCTCTAACCCTAACCTCGCTATCCCTAACCTCTCTATCCCTCACCCTACCCTCTCTAACCCTAACCCCTCTATCCCTAACCTCTCTATCCAATACCCTACCCTCTCTAACCCTAACCTCCTTATCCCTAACCTCTCTAACCCTTACCTCTCTATCCCTCGCCCTATCCTCTCTAACCCTAACCTCTCTATTCAATACCCTACCCTCTCTATCCAATAACCTAATCTCTCTATCCCTTGCCCTATCTTTTCTAACCCTAACCTCTCTAACCCTAACCTCGCTATCCCTAACCTCTCTATCCCTCACCCTACCCTCTCTAACCCTAACCCCTCTATCCCTAACCTCTCTATCCAAAACCCCACCACCCTACCCTATCCCACAGCCTAAACAATACACTGCCCTTACCCTACACTACAGTATTCTAACTCTTAACCTAACCCTAACTTCTCTAATCCTAACCCTTAATGTTACACTACAGTTTCCCACCCTATTAATCCTAATCTCGCTAATTGAACCCTCTGCGACTAAATACTACCCTAACTCTACACTATAATATCCTAGCCCTACACTATGGTACTCTAACTCAACTTGACAGTACCCTACACTTTGGTACTCTAACCCTACCATCCTAGCTATACGCTACTGTAACTCTAGACTACTGTAACTTTACAAAGGCTTTATCAGTTCTATATGTGTGGAAGGCGAACAATCGTCTGTAGAAAGCTGTGATTTTATCTTTTCTATTAGTCCTGAACCAAAAAAGCGTGAAACCGCTAAAACACGATCTTCATCTCTGTCATTTTGCCCCTGCGGGTAAATGAACATATGATATCATATCATGAATTTCTTTTCCTCATGAGTGACTTTACAAGCATGGTGATGTTTACACAGTGAGGAGCACAGCACAGTGATACTGTTTATAAGTCATGATGATGTAACAGTAAAAATTCATTAGACGTGTGTGTGTGTGTTTGTGTACGTGTGTGTGTGTATGTGCGGTATATAAGTCAAGAATGAAGCAATGTGAGAGATTGGTAGCGAGGATCTTGAACAGAGAAGCTGGAAGCTGAAGATGGAATATTTCTCATTCCCATGGCAGGGACAGAGGAAGGGATTTGAGCCTAAGCTAGAGGTGGCAAACACAGCGGCTTGTTAAATGCTCCGACTCGTTAGAGATTCATCTTCATCTCTGGGTGTAAATTGGCTACACAGATCCACCTGAACCTCTCATGTATATTTATCTAAAATCCCACAGCGAGCACACGTCTGGATAACAAATGCAATTGTTATACAACATCTGGGTCAAATGCTTCACCTCTGTGTGCTCCTTCATTAGCCATCAATCAAACTGAATGTGACAGCCACACACATACACACAGACGTGAGTTTTAAGTTAATCCCTGAGTGTATAAACTTCACACTCTCTCTAGCTGTAATTGTTCTATCCGATAAAACCTCAAACACACTCTGAGGAACACTGTGTATGTCTCCAGAGAAGAGACGGATGTCTCAACGCCGTATTAATGATGGAACGCTGACTCTTGAATTTTTCCTCCAAAACTACACAACATTCGCTGGCATGGAGTGTGTGTGTGTGTGTGTGTGTGTGTATGTGTATGTGTAAAAGAGTCATTTCTGTCGGTTGTCTCTAATTACAAGGGTGTGGCCCAAACTTTGAAGGCGGAGCTTGTGAGGTGACTGGTGTGATTTATGATACTGCTGCAATCATTTTATGCTGCCAAACTGTTAGCTACACGTGTTTCAGCTACATCAAGCCACCCTGAGAAGCTTTGAGCTCTGACACAAATGCACACACACGCACACACACACATACACACACATTCTTATGAGAAGTGTGATTGCTGCAGTTTTCTTTAGGATATGAACAATATTTTCAGCCACAGCGTGAAACCTCTCTTACACACATCCTACACACGCTAATGTAAACTAATTATTCTTACTCTGAATGATTACTTCAGGACACAGGAGTGGAATTGGTGGAACACACGCACTACACAACTGATGAATAATACATGAAAACTGCCAGACCACTGAGTGACCGCAGAAATGTTTCAGATCTAAGAATCCCAAACTGTCAAAACAGCTCACTGTCCTGATAAAAGCTGTGTGTGTGTGTTCTCTTGCAACCCTAGAGAATCAGCTCATAATTTACTGAAGGTCTGAACAGAGGGATTATGGAGGATGAAGTGGAGACGCTGTTGGAGGTCTGCGGTGTGTAATGACATGTCGAACCTGCACACACATGCCACCCTAATTCCCGTTGCCATGGTTATCTTCATAGCATCTCTTCTGTGCTGACTGGTGCGTCATCGATTGGTTTTTCAGCCGTAACACTACCTGTAAGCTGACTAATCATTACAGAGCTGTTGCCTGACAACCCTGATGTTATGAGCGGAACAACCAGAAGATTGAGAGAAATATCGCATGAATCGATGTCTACAAACTCTCCAGGTTTATTTTAATTTACTCAAATCACTGATTTGTTCTAATGGGGTGTGTAGTATATCGGAGGTGGAATAACCACAAAACGTCACACTGCTGCAAAACCTTTGCCTGGCGCTCTGCTCATCAGGTACAACCTGCTCTTTTACTTTTCTCATTAAACCCTGAGGAATAGAGCGTCTGACATCTTGCTTCAGGTGTGTCTGCTGTGTGTGTGTGTGTGTGTGTGTGTGTGTGTGTGTTGAATGATATGTTGCAAAATATATGTACAAAAGGTCACATTTCACCAAATGTAAATGTCATTCAACCTGAAATGTTCTTTACAAAAGAAGGGCTGGAGCTGTGTGTGTGTGTGTGTTTTGGTACTGGCTAAATAACTAAACAAATATAATACTTTGAATTTTTATCAATTAAAAACAGCAGACAGTTTATTGTATGAATTTTAAAGTGTGTATGTGGAGGTTTTTGTGTGTCTCACCTGTAATACTTACCAAATGTCCCTGGAACTGTTATTTCTCATAAACAAATAAAAATTGAGTAAATTTAAGTGCTGTATGTGTAAATATGAATAAATATTCATCATGAACATTAAACATTTCGGTTAATAATATCTAATTATCGTAAGAAACGGTATTGTGTATCGACAGTTATGTAACAGACACATAGACACGCTGATGTGAGCGTTCATTGTGATCCTGGTTACTGTAGATACACCACTGAGTCAGTGTAGATAAATAGTGTGTGTATTGAAGGCACGTTAATCTGCCAGAGTGATGAGGTCTGTGTCAGTTGTGTATTAAACCCAGGTGGATTTAACTCATGATTCTGCTGCATGCTCGCACACACACACACACACACACACACACACACACACACACACATACACACACACACACATACACACACACACACTGCCTGCATACTCTCTGTTCCACACAAAGGAATGAAATTAAGTGCACTGAACTGTTTTGGGGAAGTTTTTACTGTTGCCAAGCAATGGCACCTTCATGAATAGTTGATGGAACAACACTAAATCATCAGCGCACACAAAGTAGTGTTTAAACACATATAAACACATACATAATAGACGTAAATCCACACACAAAATACGTTAAGGTAACACGTATAACCTTCCACACACACAGACATACACACACTTTATGAACATTTATAATCGAAGGATTGGTAGTTTCATCTTGTTGTCATCTCAGTGACAAAACCACTGGACAGATTAACCACTGGACAGACCACGGGACAGAGGGGACACACACACAAGCAATAGCCACAGCTTGTTGTTTTAATTAAATAAAGCAGTATTAATATATAAAGTAGTGGTATAGTTGACACGGAGGGCAGGGTGGTCTCTGATTCGATTTGGAATTTTGCTCACCAAGTTGCTATGTACTTTTAATAATAAGCTTAATAATATAAGCCTAATAATAAGTATTTTATATATATATAAATTAATGATAACAACAAAAACATTCTCATTATTGTTCATTTGGCTTTCACTAATGAACCTTACTTTCACACAGCTGCTTGAACACTTCAGGAGAGGAAACTTAAGGCTAATAAAACTTTGGAGTGTGTGTGTGTGGGTGTGTGTGTGTGTGTGTGTGTGTGTGTGTGTTCTTTGAGAATCGACATATTTTCTGCTAACATAAAGTTTTCAGCTACTGAATCAGGTGAGCGCTGATCCCCACACACGGTTCCAATTATTCCAAAATTCCAGAAATTGACTTCTGATCATTTTTGTTGGCTCAGTCCTTACTATGCCAGCACACACACACACACACACATACACACACACACACACACACACACACACGGCTTTACTAAGCCTCATACAGGAATAAAACACATCCAGTTGTATGAGATGCTGGAACATGGCTTATGGGGTGGCGTCTCAAATCCCTGAGACAACCCCCATCCCCCTATTCCCTCAGTCTGAAATCGCTGCAGGCAGTAAAAATGTCTACATGAAGACAGTTCAGGTGTTGGGGCTACGAAGCTATCCAAAAAGTACCTTTTTATACTAAATCCAGCTATGCCTTATTCTCACTGCTGTTTTTTGCTGCGTGACGAATGAAACGAGTTCACTGTGTTTGTGTTTGTGTGTGTGTGTTTTTGTGTGTGTGTGTGTTTGTGTTGAAGGAGTCAGAGCTGGAACTGTTTCCATTATCGACTCTATGATTTGACTCTTAATTTGTCTTGCTGCTGTTTACCAACCTGCTTTTACCAAATTTTTTTTTACACAATTCTTGACTTATAGAAAAGGGTTGGTTTGCGCTTAGCAGTGTTAAACTAGAAGCAGCACTCAGTGTGTGTGTGTGTGTGTGTGTGTGTGTGTGTGTGTGTGTGTGTGT